>QVTF01003099.1:47500-254636 GCA_003573665.1 Oxygymnocypris stewartii | reverse complement strand
AAACATTCTGAGAATGTTTCTTTTCAATGTTCTTTGAATGATCTGAAACAAGTAATAACATTTCAAAAGCGTTAGATGAACATCCAATCATACGTTTTAGAAAAAAAATAAAAAAATAAATAAATCTAATATTTTGAGAGCATTATTAGAGACCAGATAACTTGTGAAAACATTCTTTTAACATTCCTGGAATAGTTTGTTCATATCTTTGGGAGAACGTTCTGAGAATATTTTCTGTCAGCTGGGTTAAAGGTTGAGAATCGTTGCTCTAATGTGTTTCTGAACCTGTGTGTGTACGCATCAGGAGCTCTAGTTTATGACGTGTTTGTGTTGTTGACAGGGAGCTGAGCGTGATGTTCGAGGTGCAGGATCTGCCCAGGGTGGTGGTTTTGCGTCCAGACTGCTCCGTTCTCACTCCTGACGCCGTGGAAGAAATCTGTAAACTGGGCACGGACTGCTACCGCAACTGGCAGGAAGGGGCGGAGCTTATCGACAGGAACTTCATGATGAACGAGGAGTTTGACGAGGGCAAAATGCGTAGCATGACCGACCCCTTCCGACGAGTCAAATACAAGGTGGAGGACAAGAAGAAGAAGAAAAAGAAGGATGGGGTGAATGTGGAGGAGGACGAGGATGGAGATGAAGATGGAAATGATGGAGGAGGAGGAGGAGGATGGGGCTGAGGTTAGGACATCTGAAGCCTGAGTAAGTGTTGAGTAACCGTCACTGATCAGATGAGACAGCAGCGCTGAACATGAAAGATGGATGATCTACAGCTGTACTTCTCAAACTTTTCCACTCCAAGGCCCAGTATGTGAAAGATCAAAATAATAAACTCCATAATTATAATTCAAATGATTGAATTTCAGGATTCCAAAAGTTCTAAGAACTGAATGTTCTTCAGTTTTCCTGCTGTTTTCGATGAATTTCCAGTTGCTCATGATTTACTGGACACGTATTAAGGACTAAATATATTCATTATTAATGTTATAATAATGTGGTCAGAAATGTACTGTGCTTGCTGTGTTACTTTCTGCCAAATTACTGTGAATGTACTGCAGTTATTAACCTGGAATTTCACAATCAAATGTTTAACTGTGTGTCTTTACAAAGGAGCGAACTAAGAAATATCTGTATTTGTAGTTGTTTTTAAATAGTCTTAAGTCTTCTTGAGGCTCTTTTCCTTCTTGAGGAAAACAGTGGCTGCTGAAATGATTCACTCTTGAGCTCAATCTCGGGACCGATTACTTCTTTTCAATTTCAAAATACATCTGTTTTTTATATTTACAGGTCAAAGGTGTATATGTATGATTATACAGTATTGCTGAGGATGTTTAAATGACTGGCATTACATACATGTATCCATAAATGCTCTTTTTTAACATGCATGCTTTTATCAACATTTACATTACTAATAAACTCTGAAATTATAAAGAAAATTGGTCTTGAGCATGTTCATTCTATTCAAATTCTTCATTCTCCGTTTGATGCATGAGATATTTTAGATTATAATGTATACTAGAGTGTAACTGTATTTTATTTTAGGTGCTGCTACTGGCATTAGTTAGTAGGACTGAGTGAATATGGAGACAAAAGCCAGCAAATGCAATAAGTTAGTTAATAAGCTTATTGATACTGCTGGAATAATTCAGACACAAAATGTTCCTGTTCAGGAAAGCCATGTCTGTGCCATTTACTTCACACAATGAAAAAAGAGAAACGATCGTGTCATTTAATGTAAAGTTTGTGTTGGTCTAAAGGACAATGTTGTACTCCGCCTTTAGGTGACTGAGCACTAGTGTGCGGGGCTATGGTGCGATGATGTGAAACAATTCACCGATTCTTGCTCTAGAGTCAATTATATGCTAATGTGTTTGTCCATTTGAAAAAAAAAAACAGTTGGTACTAAAGTACACTATATTGCCAAAAGTATTGGCACCCCTTCTAATGAAAGGTTTGACTACTTTAGTAATTTCCATGAGTGCAAATCTTAATGTTTAAGCATATAATGATATTCTAGGGAATTGTGTGCTTCTAGTTTTATAGCAAAAGTTTGGACCGGACTCTTTTCTATTCTAACATGACAGTGTCTCTGCACAGCAAAATCGCCAGAGTTAATTCAACTCTATGAGAGTTAATTTTAACACTTTACTGGTGTATATATAATCCACACTGGCACGAGTTAAATTAACACTTTCAAAAGTGTTAATAAAATAACACTGACTCGAGAGTTAAACATTTAATTCTTACCTATCATTAATTATTCACAAATTGTATATATACAATAGGCACTGTTCAAGTCATACATTATACAACAATTAAAGACTTTATTTTAGGTCCAGAGCTAATTAGTTGCATAAATAAACCAATACAAAACAACAACATACTTTCAAATTTCATTTTTAATGAAACAATAAAACAATGCATTTTGTAGCTTTGTAAAGTTTTTTAACTCATGTACAGAAAAACTGCTTTCGGCAATGTTGTTGACTGCAAACAAGTCTACACTTAGAAGATGGATAGAAGCCATGTTCACACTTCAAATGTGAAATCAGTGAATGGGCATCAGCATACAACCCTTCACATCTAAAGCAGAGCAACATTTGTTCAAGTTTTCAGCTCAGGTGCTATTCAGCAGTTTAGCTCGCAGTTCTTTCACTCTTGGTGACTCTTTTGTTTTTCCAACATCTATATTATAAACTGTGGTCTGCAGGAAGGTGTAGAAGTTGATGAGAGCATTGTCGTAGGATATGTTAAAAATGTAGTGTACTTTGAAGAGCTCATCCAAAGCACCCAAAGAACCAGCCGTCTGACATGGGATAAGCTTGTTATCCAGAGCAATGTAGTAGCTGTCAATCTTGTCTCGACTCCTCCCCATGGCTAGAAGATATGGTTGATGACTTTGGCTTTTCCCCAGGTGCTCATCAATGCTGCAGCATGACTACAAAGGTGAAAAACAAACAAGTTACCCTTCCAAATTTAGTCTTTTAAAACATTTTACAGGTAACAAAATAGACCCAAAAAATTAAACGCTTGGTAATCTTATTTTATTTTTCAGACTATACATTGTTTGTCATTTGAAACAAACTGCAACATACAGTATATTCTAAAGCATTGTTGTTTTGCCAGTGTTGTCCAATGCAACCCTTAACACTCAAAATAGTGTACACAAATGCATGCCCCCTCCAAAAAACAACAACTTCTACTTTTCTGATGGTTGGCAAACTTCACACGATACGACCCCAGTACATTAATCAATGGTTTCTGTAGTCAATGCAAGAAAAACACTTCTTAACTAGTATTTTTCTTACTTATAATTACCGATACATTTTAAAGTTTGGTTAACTGAAGAAAGTACTGATTAAATTACAGGGTTTAAACTGATTGCAAATATAAAAATAAAAAAATATTATTATACCTTATAACTGCATCAGAGGCACTTATTTTTGCAGCCATCTTTGGCCAGCAGATGGTGGAAGAAGGTGAACCAGTAAAAGCAGTGTAGATAAATCACTGTCCCAGTCTGTGGTAAAATAAAAACAGCAACAACAAAAAAGGAACATTATACTCTATAGAGTGTAATGTGACAAAAAGCATGACAATAATCAGATTTATTGACAGTTTTTGCCTACTTGAATCTGTGGCATTCTCAGGGGGTTTCTCAGCTGATATCAGGAGACGTTGCACAGGAGATGTTTCTTGCTTCTTGAATGATTTTTGGCTTAAAGGTTCCATCCCACCTTTCCAAGAGCTTGGAGGATGTGTCCAAATCGAACAGAAGAACAAAATCTTGGTTCACCTTGAAAATATTTATCAGCATTAGACACTTACACACGCACTAAAAGCAACATTCAATCATTTTAAATATTACTCACCAATCCTTTGGTGTCTAAAAACCTTGGAAAGGTTTTTAGAATATTTGTTGCCATATCTGCATTGTGAACAAGTTCCTGGCGATAGCGAAATGTCTGTCTCATCTTTTCAAAAATGGTTTCTTCAACTCCTGTATGAGCAAGAAGTGAAATGGCCTCCACAAGAGCATCTCCCTCAAGCTGATGTTCTAAGCTACTGTCTCTCCTAATGTTTGGACCTCCTTGTTCAGAGTTAGGCTTATTCTTCCTTTCAGTGTGACGAGAGTTGTTTCTTTGAACGGTTTTTAAACGCCAAGCAAGATAACCACTTCCACTTGCTGCATCATAAAAGTGCTCCTGTAAAATTGGGGGGAAAAACAGGACCATTTTACGTTCATACATCTAAATCTATAGCAGGTGAAATGACAGGCACATAAGGTCGTGTGAATTTTAGTGATGAAGATTCCACTTATCAATGAATTCCTTCAAGTAAAAACATTTAATCATTTCATGGAAAAAGTCTTACATATCCCTTCTTGGAAAATGGGTCTTTCAATGATGGAAACAAAGTCACAATTCCAAGGGCATACTGCTCTCTCTGCTTCTGGGTTGGAATCCTCCATCCATAAATAAATATATATAACATATATGGGATGGGACAGCACATAAGTGACAGTACATGCATACAAAAAAAAAAAATCTTAATTATTAGGTGAATACAAAACATAAAAAAACAGATGACAATCAGTTATCTTAAATGTGAAAATGTAGCTTACCCATGCCTCTCTGTCATGTGCCCCACTAGTATGTTAACAAGTGCTCTTCTCATCTCATTTGACAAAGTATCGGTGGCCTTGTACTCTTCAAGGATTTCATCCACTTTTGATTTTTCTTTTAAGGCAGCTAGCACCATCTAAGTTAAAACAATCAAAAAATAGTTTGCTCATATATCATTCTTAGGCCTGTCACGATAAATACTTTTTGGTGCAACATATTGTCCCAGAAATCAATTGTGATAAATGATATTACTGACTTTTTTCATTAGTTAGTCTATATTAACATGATTATACAAATATTACACTAATTACACAAACACAATGTGGAAGAAATGGTATCACAGACAAACACAGAGAACACAATGTTCAGGTTTGACTGTAACATTATTTTACATTGTTATAAGATAAGTGAAATAAACAGTGCTCTATGTTTTTTCTGGTAGCCAAGACGTGTTGTTCACATGCTCTCTATGCGGTTCTGTGTGCGTGCAACAAAAACCGTGCACAAGTTCAGAAATCTTCTTGCACTTCAATGCTCGCTTGAATATTTGAATACTGAATAGTGAACAGACAAAACGTAAAAACACGTCCAAATGATACAGCTATACTCTGACGGTTATACTTTGCAAATAATCAGCGAATCACTAAAGAGTATATGAGATGTTGGAGACAGTGCCATTGGACCATCATTTTTATGTAAACACAATGGGCAATCCATTGTGTCACCAAAAGTTATTGAGGTCATGTTTATACATCACGTGACAAGTCAATACAGAAATCATCATGATAGGCCTAGTCATTCAAAAACCAATACAACTTTTATACTCAAAGTTTGATTAGAGTGTAAGTAACTTAAATTATAGAATTAACTTGAATCTTTTTTTCATCAAATTGTTTAATGGTAACGTAAATAAAAACACGAGAAACTTATGTCACCTCCTTTGCTGATCTTTGCTCCTCCGCTGCTCCAACTCTGTCATCGTGCTGTGATGTTTTGAGCCTTTTGGCACATCTTTTTCACTAGATGAATGACTTGTCAGTGTATCTGTGCAGGAGCTGGCTGCTTCCTCTGCAAAAAACAAAACAAAAAACAATACAATAATTGTGACCAATCTTTGTCACTGCACTATTTTATGTATGGATCAAAAGTACCTTCACTATGATCTTTTATGATTAACGTTGATTTTGGGTTTGCTTCTAGCAACTCTTCCAAAATGTCTTCATCAATTTCAGTGTGGGACTCATCATATATCCTCAAGTCTGCTCCAGTCTGTAAATCAAATCTGCTTCGCACTGTAGACCAAAAAAAGCAGCCATTACAACAACACTAAATAATATACCTAAAAATATGGGTTACAATACATCAATATTGATTGATACATCAATCGATTAACCGTATGATGCATCAATGTAAAAAAAAGGATTAACATTGATTTCACAGAAGTGGCTTTCTTGGATATGTGTAAAGCGCACATAATATGCAAAAATAATGTGTTTTTTTGCATCTTGTTATGCTTAAATGATTACTTTGCATACAAAGGAATCAATAAGAAACTATTAAAAAACTTTTATTTTTTCTCAATGTCCTTATTATGGTACAGGATGTGAAATTTGTGTTATACACTTTAGTTGATGAGTTAATAAAACTGTATAAAATAGTATTGTAATATTGATCTATATACCCCTGAACCACATAAAATCACTGCAATTAAGGGGTCAGCAAATATCACAAATGCTGGGAAGTATGCAGAGAATACTTTCAAATAAAATAAGAACAAGGACACTTAACGTTACCTTCATTTATGAAATCTGTGAAAGTGAATCCATTCTGCAACTTTATGAATTTCTTGGAGTCTTTGAACTGCACTTTCACAAACATGACGTTAACCTAAAGGGAAAAAAGGGTCTTAAAACATCTGTGCAGAGTCACTTTAATGTTTTTAATAACTTAGTACAGGGGTTTTCAAAGTGGGGTCTGTGACATCATAAAATAATATGCCATATATTTCCAGTTCTACAAGTTGCACTATTATCCCTCCCACACTAACTTATAATTAAAAAGGGGTCCTTGGAAAAAAAAAATTCCCGTCAGGTATCCCTGGCTCCAGAAAGTTTGAAAACCCCTGTCTTAGTACATTACACTTTACACTGAGCACTTTTTAGGACTGGGTGACAGTGATGTTTTAATTACGAGATAACTGTTTTAGCTGGTTAAGTAAAGAAACACTGGTCTCGCCGCTCCGCATGGCGAATCAAAGAAAATGGCGTCTTCGATAAATTTCAGGCTGTAAAAGCGCGCGCAGCACATTCTTTACTGTACACAAACTTGACAGTTAACAGAATTTACACATTACAGTTACATACCCACAATATTCTAAACTGAATTTGCCCATAAAATAGCTGGTTAATTCGAACTAGTAACTAAAAGTGGTTGTTTCAGTCAGCCAGCTCAAGTAACTTACGCAAGTCCATATCCAATAAATTTGAACAGGCTTTTAAAACAAACGGCTAATGTTAAACACAATGTTAAACAACTATTTATCAAACTATTTCGATTTATGGAACGTTTATCTTCATGAAATAAATAACTTACCTTCTGCGTTTTTTTTTCCAAGTTTGTAACGTAACACCGTCTTATATGCTCTGCAGCCCGAACTGGAGAAAATGACGTAACGTTATGTGGGAAAAGTTAACACTTTTGGGCCAGCACGTCAAGGAAATATAGCTTTTAAACAATGATATTATAAATTACATACTGGAAATACGATTAAAGAAAACTCACCGTCTACATTTCCAGCAAGTGGGCACTGGCCTCGTCTGCAGGGTGTCGAAGAAGCAAATGGCAGCCGAGAAAATTTCAGCGCGTGCAGCACGCCCTCAACACTACACAAACTTGATATTTAACGAAATGTACAAATAAATAACAAAAAATAATTACACTGACCGATTAAATAGCTTTGTTAGTTGTTTCAACCAGCCAGGTCAAGTATTAAAATCCATATCAAATAAATTTGAACAGACTTTTATAACAAGTACCCCTGAACTCAATCGAAAACAATGATTTACATGACTTTATGAAATACATTACTTACTTTTTTGCACTTCTCCAATTATAAATGTATAATAATCGTTCTGTATGTTTCCAGTTAAAAAAACACACGCTTCTTCGCTCCGGTGTGCCGATTCAAATAAAATGGCGTCAGCGGGAAGAGTTTTAGCTGGTTGAAGCCCGCACCACGTAAATGTCCCGGATGTAAAATCGCACTACCAGTGTTAATGAGGTCAGACTCTCAGTAGTTTCACCAGTCAGAGTATCCCTTTTACACCATCCGTGTTAATGCAACACCATAACATTAACACTTTACTCTAAAACACCATAACACCAGGATTTGAACTCTGGTGATTTTGCTGTGTGTGTATAAGACAAGAATCAAAGAGAAATGATGATTCAGTCAGTGTGGAAGAACTTGACTGGTCTGCAGAAAGCAGCTGAACACCTCTGGTGTGACTTTAAATGAGACACAAACTCATCACCAAACACCAAACATAAAATTAGAAGCACACAATTCCCTACAATATCATTATATGCTTAAACATTAATATTTGTACTCACGGAAATTAATAAAGTAGTCAAACCTTTCATTAGAAGGGCAATACATACATTATATACATAATGCAATATAGTGAATCATAATCATAATTCTCATTTTGTGACTTACGTCGAGTTTGCTCTCGTGAGCTTATAGTGAACAGGAACGTGTTCAACAGAACTCGACAGACATATTCAAGGACTTTAAAACGGTCCTTAGTTCTCAATAATTATAACTTGTTTCACTGGTCCTAGGAGTTACACATTACCTCTTTAAGAGCACAAATACGATGCATCTATTCTAATCTAAATCTAATCAAAAATATATATATATATATATCATTTAAATTTACACTTAAGAAATGGATTAAAAACACTCAAACCTGCAATCATTAATAGTTGGTTTACCTTATCTTAGGTACTGCCCTTCTTTGTACTGTACTTATTATTATCTATTTATTGTCTTAATTTGTTTTCTGTTTTTCATGTATTCTTTTTGTACTATGAAGCTGTATTGACCTGCCAAGGGACTACAGATGAAAATTAGCTTTCTAGCTAACTCTGGCGCATTTACATATTGAGTGTAAACAAAAAATGTTAATTGATGTGCGTTGTCCCTTTAAAAAAATTAATAAAAAAATGACATCAACTTTTTAGCCTCCCATTTCTACAAATTACCAGATAACCACTATCCATTTACAGAACTTTCAAGACATAATACACATCTATGTAACAATAAATACATTAAGCTCAAAAAAACAAAGTTAAAATAAGTGTATATTCTTAATGCATCTAAAAGACTGATTGAAAAAAAAAAAAAAATTTCTTCCTTGGACAGATGCTGTTCTTTTTCTTATTTTAGGAAATGGGACAAAGACACAACACAGACTTAGCCGGGAGCATTGCTTCCATCTACAGGAAAGAAGAAAAGAACTAACTGAGAAAGTGAAACCGAACCAAGTCCGGAGACAGGAAGAGAAGACAGCAACTTTACGTTCAACTTCGTAAGTACTGCATTAACATCATTTTATGCTTTTGGATATATGTTAGTTGACACAAGGTCTCAGTAACTTCTTTATGTCTAATTACACAAAGTGTGTGTGTGTGTGTGTGTGTGTGTGTGTTTTCACAATGATGTTGGTTTCAAATGAAAGGCAGCCTTTCGTCTTTAACACTATATGTTTGAAACCAACATACAAACCATATTCTTTATTCTGACGAATATTTGATCTGTAATTGAGGTGTGAGTCGTTCACATATGTGCTAAGTATTTCATCTCACTCTTCAGGGCTTGTTTTTACAAATAAAAAACACATTCAGAGGCAGTTATAGTCATCAGGGTCCAAGCACCGATAGCTCAGATGGTTTGGTGATTAAGCTGCTTTATGCTGTATCTTTCCACATATTATGAATCTTGAATCTCTACTGATTTGTAGTATGAAAAACTGCATGCCAGTTCAAAAGAACATTTGAAATTATTTGTAATTCACCCTGATACAACATGATGTAATATACCGGACTAAAATATGAAATGTCTTGACCTGAAGCTCCCTCTAATGGACGACTCTAGTTACAGTCTTGATCCGTCTAGGGTTGCCACGCTTGGTCAACTAAAAACATCAAAAATAGTTTTCAAAATGTTACAAAATAAACAATTCAGGAAATTTGATTCAATAGATTTCATTCAATAAACTTCAATACAGTCAGTTTGGTAAATTCAATTAAAAAAGATTTGCTCCAACACATTCAATTGCAAAAGACTCAATTCAAGATTTAACTCCGAACAGTTTGATTTTGAAGATTGATTTCGGTTCATTGGTTTAGGTTTGATTGGGTTCGAATTAATAGATTCACCGGGGAAAAAGTTTAGATTCCACAGTTCTAGAAAACTCTGTGTGGTACGCAAATATAAAGAAGAAATAGTTCTGTCTTTAAAGATATTACTTTGAGCGGTCTCTCAGAAAAAGGGGGTAAAAATGTTTATGTAAAACTAGCAGATAATAAGAGTTTCCTACCGCCTGGGTTAGTTTCACAGCGCTCATCTCGCATGGGTTGGCTCATCGTCTAATTGAAATGCACGAGTTATGGTTCCAACCTAAAAAAAATAAAAATAATATCTGCATGTATACAGGCAATAAGTTCACAAGCATATCAAATTCACTGTTTTAGTTCAATAACAGTACACATAATGTTTGTCAGAATACTAATCAGTACATTTCCACGGTAATGTGACACTGTTGATATTACGCTAAATATACAAACACATAAAACTCATTATCATCATCACACAACATGAATGGGACTCATATACATGTTATTGTTTAACCAACAGACTTATTTTAACTGATAATACACAGAAACGTATCCATATCACATTGCTAAAGAACCGAGCTTGCATTTTCTCTCATATCAGTACACATCTAATTACAAAACACACTGTAAAATGTGTGCTTACCAAAATCCAGAGAAATAATCACATAGATGTATTTTAGAATCTTTGACTCTTTCTTTTAACACTTGCTCAAAGTTATGCTGCTGCTCATCTCGTACATCTCAAGGAGAGAAGAATAAGACTTAATTACACTTAATGTGATTGGACGATCACTGTGATGTCAATCAACTGACATTCATACTGGTTTAATCAGATTTGATGTTTTCCTTCACACTATTTACTCAATTCTGATTAGGTTATTTCTTTAAAAAACAGTTTGGTAATTTCATTATTTATAATTAATATGCTAAAATGTACAGGGTTACACGTGATTGCATTTGAGCATCTTTGTTTCCACGCGCTGCAAACCTGCACATTGTATTTTTTGTGTAGTTTTTTTTAAGTCATGTCTAGCTCAAGTCCACTAGTTTAATGCAAGATAATCTCCGAATAAAAGGCTGAATGAGAAAAGTTATCAATGAAGTATTTAAGGTGAACTGGCAGTTTACTGAGTTCCTGACATTAGACTGTGCTACAAAAAGGTTTATTTATGAATTTATTCATATTTTTTGGGGATAAGTTTTCCACACAGAGCTTTGTAAGAATATTTTAAATAATGTTATTTATTTATTTATTTATCATTCATGGGTTACATAATGAATAATCTTGTCATATACATTTGATGACATTTAAAAAATTGTTTAACATTTTGTAAAATATTGGACAAATAATGAAAACCTAAGTTCTGATTAAATCCATCCCATCCAGTTAACAGCGGCGGATTGTGCAGAATTGTCTAAAAAGTGATAGCTCCAGACAAAATGACTGCATAAAGCACACAGATATATCCTGGAGGAGTTCTTTAGGAATAAATAAAATAATCAAATGTGTTCTGTTGAACAGTCACATAACCTACTTGTTCTGTTTTATTGTCGAGTTGCCAGGTGTTGAAATAATCAGTGTGTCTCTTAATTTGCTACACTGAAAGTGGAAACCCTTTTCTCAGTCAATGAGGTTTATAATTGAAATGACAACATACTAATTCCCCTGCAAGCACCACACAAACTATTTAAACTGTGCAGGTTATATCTGCTCACCCAGCCGAGTCTTCAGGCTGTCAATGAGGCTGATCATGTAGTATTGTTATATTTTCCTCATAGTGAAACCACATGGCTACAGTGATTCTTGATGCACTTTCTGAGCTGCTGGAGGCAGAGTTTGACGAATTCAAATGGCACCTGTCAAGTGGAACACAAGTCAACTCTATTGCTCGTGGAAAGCTGGAGAAGACCAATCGCCATGATGTTGTGGATCTCATAGTGCAGCAGTACGGGAGTTCAGACGCCGGGAAGATTGCAATCAGAGTGTTACGCAAAATTAAGCAAAATGATCTTGCTGATCAACTGAAGGGAAAACTTCAGGAAGGTACTATTTGACTCTTGTTTATCTAAGTCTATGATTTTTTTATCTAAACTGTTATGCATTTTGAGTTGATCTCTATGTCTCCATCAGTTTCAGAGGATGTTTCTGCTGAAGGTGGAGGTTCATCGGGTGCAGCGGTTGCAAACGCTTCAACTGCAGGAGTTACCGTGACCATAACCTCCGGCAGTGGAGGAACCGTAAAGGCCCCTGTTCTTCAGGGTGGTGTTTATCACGGCCCAATGACCTTCAACTAATGCTCAAGCACCTGTCCTATAACCATGATTTTAAGGGATCAAATGAAGACACACTACAGAGAAGTTATGTTTTCAAATACAAATTATGTGTACAGCACTGTTAACTTTAACAGTCTTTGGACTAAAATGCCATTCAGTTTTAGTCATATTTTTACGGTGGCCAAGAGAGCTCAACACGCTGCAACTTCAGAAAACACATGCAAAGAGAAAAAGCACCAGCAAATCAAGAAAACGTCTTCATCAGTTTGACAGCAGATGGTGCAAATGCTCACAATACAAATAAATACATTTTATTTGCAGCGTGTTTCTTTGTTTGGTTGTGCTGTGAGCATTTGCAGCGTGTGCGTTGTCAAATTGACGAAGTTGTTTTCTTAATTTGCAGGTGCTTTTTCTATTTGCAGCGCGTTGAGCTCTCTCGGCCACCGTATATTTTAGTCATCTGAATTGTTGTAGTTTTAGTCGACTAAATCTACCGTAGATCTAGTCAAGGCTTAGTTAGTGTGTAATGCATTTATTAAGCATTTATCTAACATTTCCAAACTCATTATATATTCCAGACAAAACATCTATTAAAATGGTAATATGAATAATTAGAAAATGCAACAAACAGATTTAACTGCTGTGACACATAATATGTCTTTATTTCAAAATTAAATAAAAATACTTCTCATAAAGAAACAAGAACATGGTCCTCTTTTCAATGAAATACCAACAGTTATATAATATGTATTCTTTATAACAACTTACATCCTTCATATTCATTTAAATAAATTAAATTGAGATGAATCCTTATTAAAGCTACTAAAGCGATTCAGTCAAGAGCAGTGAGTAATTTTCTCTCTCTCTTTTGTTGATTCATTAACAATAAGGACACAGATAACAACAAATAAATGAGTCTGCTGTCCCTTTAAAACTGACTGCCCAGATTCAATATACTACACACAACAGCTTATGCTGCGTTCACGCATGACGTAATTACCGTAATTCCAAGATGACAACACGTCACGTTCTACTCGGAGCTGCCCACGTCCTCGGACTCTAAGTAGGGTCTAAATGAATCTGGCGGTGGTCAGGTGGGACAGCTGTCACTGGTCCAATTCTTACTCCCAGAACATTCAGAGTTTACAAGATGTAATTAAGAGTTCTCTGGGAATTGAGCCCACAACCTTTTGCACTGCTAACGCTAATGCCCTACCACTGATCCACAGGAACACTTTTATTGCTTAAATACTCACTAATGCACATTAATATTAATATTTGCTGTGGGTCAGATTTGATATTTTTTTTTTAGTAATCAAAAACAATTAAAGTAGGCCTATATGCAAAAACACACACATATATATATATATATATATATATATATATATAAAAATAATCAACACTATTAATGTATTTAAAATCCACACTCAGAGTGTTTAAAAAGTAACACTGAAGGAAACGCTGATCTCGATAATGGTAATTCAAACAAAACTACAACATGAACATCTAAAGTCAGTCTGGTTATTTATGAGTGAAGCTGGCGATGCTGTTAGTGGAGTTGTTTAATCATCCTCTGCTGAGATCTTCAGAGATTTAATGTCTTCTTGTATATTGTGTTGATTTCATCTAAGGCTTGACTGAAGTCAGTTGTAGTTCTTGTATTTCTGCTCTTCTCTTTTCAGTTTCTTTTTCTCTTTTGTTCAGTGATTCAGTTTGTTAACAGCAGGTGTTCTTCATTAGTGCTCAATCATCACTCAATTACTAAACTAATGATCTCGTTAACTTTAACACTTGTTGTCTTTTTAACTCTCTGAGTGTTGATTTAACACTGGGGTTTTTATTGTGTGTGTGTATATATATATATATATGTAACTCCCCCGGGTCCACACTGCCACAACTCGTTCTTGCTCCGAGCGGGTCTTGAACCCGGGTTTCCGGTGCAGGAGGTGGGCGCTCTAACAAGGAACGCCAAAGGCTACAGCCTCTTGCATCAGTCGCTAGAGCGCCTCTTTTTGAGGTCAGGAGAGTGAGGTTTACACACAGCCCTTACTGACATAGCTACATCCGTTACATATATATATTGTTTCAGAAAGGTTTGTATTCCCATTATCCACACATACAACCTCAGTTCACGCTAATGCTATCACGTTATTAATTATTGTCGTATTTGTCACCGTAGTTGTTCTTTAAAATAAAAATATTTATGGTTTTTCTATGTCTTACTGAACTACACTGAATTATCATCATATCCTACGTTTTTGCTTATCCACGATCCTAAAATAAAGAATATAGGCGACATATAAATATACATTATGCAAAACAAATAAATCTCAAACAGTGGATCATTTTGATCAACATCGCCCAGCTAAAACTGCTCAGTCTGCTTCGTGTACAGTAATATCTGACTTCATTTAACGTGCAACCCTCCTGTTGAGATTAAGGAGGACCACTATTTACGTTCATCACACAGAAACATAATTAATACTTATCATAGGTGAGGTTATTTATAGCATAGGTAGGACTATATATCATTGCCACTAATTAAGAATTTGTTCCCCAGACTTAATACGTGAGCCGCACATATTACACAGCTCTGTTCTGCCCGAAGTACTCGGAGATGCTTCCATCAAGCGTTTGATATGAACTCAATCTAACTAATTCATCATAAGTTTAAAAAACAAATATTTGCTAATTGATTCTAACTAAAATCGCTGTGGTTAATGTACTATTTCTGTAGTACAGCAAAACAGCGTAGATCATTCATAAAAACATATATAAAAGAATGCTCATGCGCAAAAGTCTACACCAATAAGCTCTGCTGTACTATAAACTAATGAAATTGGGGGTGGGCGGAGCCACACGTGTCGCCCCATCTTAATGTGTCGCCCCGCCCCATTGTCCAGGGTGCACTCTGGGGCTACCAGAGGGGGCATTATAAAATGCAACACTGCTAAATGACTCCTTATCAGACATTGTATAATCCACTAGGTGGCGCTCTATCAGTGTGATTAATGTGATATTCAGTCAGTGGTGATGTGGGAGGAGTCAGTAAAGCTGCTCATTACTGATAAAGAGCTGAATAAAGAGGAAGTAACTAAAGCAGACAGATGTAGAGACAGAGAGATTCACACAGAGATCATTCAGCATAAAGAAGACTGAACTCAAGTCACAATGAAGATCCTCCTCATCTTCTTCACTTTCTACATGATCTCAGGTCAGAGCTTTTCTCTTTCATCACTGCAGTAATGATGCTGTTTTCTGTTCCTCATCTTTCTGATCACAGTATCAATCTGATTGACAGATGCATTAACAGATATTGATGTGACTGGATATTCTGGAGGAAGCATTCTGGTTGATTCTGGGGAAATTTGGTACAGTGCAAATGTTAAACGCATGAATAAATTACCTGAGTGGACAAATATAATGAATAATATTAAACATGATAAATGGATCAGTGTTGGAAAATTCACATTGTTTCAAAATAATGAGGGAAAACTCATGATCTACATCAGAGATTTGAACGAACGTGATGCTGGAAGATACTGGATTGGGGTTCTTTACATATGGGGTATAGATATGACTTTACATGTGGAAAATGGTCAGTCATTTTCAGATCAAAGATCATTTTTAAAAATCATTTTTAAAGCCTGTTTAAAAAAAAAAAAAGCATTTAATATATTTATTCATTATTGCAGACTCACGTTATAAAGTATCAAGAGTGATGGGGACTGTTGGAGAAACTGCCAATTTCATCTGTGAATATTCAGATAATCATATTAATGATGCCAAGATCATATTCAAAGAAGAACAAGACTCCGTTGAGATGATTTACAGCAGATGGAAGAAGAAAGAAAGATTCAGTATTTCTGATGACAGACACAATAACTTCTTCAGTGTGAGAATCACTGCTGTGACACCAGATGATGGAGGAGTTTATTTATGTGGAGTTTGGATCGACAGACCCTCATACAGTTACTCCATTATTAACACTGTTCATCTCCATATTATTAGTAAGTAAAACAAACACTCAATCAATTCTTGTTTACAAATGTCTGAAATTTGCATTTGCAACAGAGTTGATTATATTTTATATTATCTAGGAACTTGAACCGTTAAGTATTATTGTTTACATTATATACAAAATACATAATATATAATAATAATAAATGTACAGTTGAATATTTTTTTTAAGTGCCTCCAGTAGTGAGACGTGAAGGAGACTCTGCTGAGATCATCTGCCCTTATGATTCAATCTATAAATCAAACACAAAGTCTCTCTGTAAGGGGAAGTGCTCCACTAGAGACAGAAATCATCTCAGTGAGACTGTGAGAGAAGAGAAAGAGTCCATGACTGACAGACTGACTCTGAAAGATGACGTCTCTGCAAGTGTGTTCACTGGGACCATCACTGGACTGACAGCAGAGGATGCTGGGAAATACTGGTGTGCTGTGACATCAGAAACAGACCTCAATTATCTTTACACTCATCTGATGGTCATCATGAACGAGGGTGAGGAGGGTCTATTCTTCTGAATATGTGAAGCTACGGCTGTGAATTGATGTTCTTGTGTTTGTAATCATGTCCAGAGCTGAACTTGACTAAGTATGAAGGAGACGACGTGTCAATCCAGTGCAAACATCATGATGAAGATCAGAAAATCTTCTGCAAAGCACATGAAGCCTCCATGTGTGTGAAGGATGGAGTTTCATTGGAGACTGATCAGAGATGATCGATTCTCTTTCAGTGATGAAGCATCTGCTGGAGTCTTTACTGTGAACATCACTGATCTGAGAGAAGAGGATTCTGGGATATACTGGTGTGGAGCTCACGTCATCACTAAAGTGAACATCAGTGTTAAAACAGGTAAGAAAACTTGAGATAAAATGAAAACGTGCCTTTTAACAATGTTCATGACTGTTACAAAAAAAACCATGATAACTGAAAACAGATCAGTTTTACAGTCCCTTTATATTCTTTCCAAAGTGTGTATATTTACCGTAATTGTGGTGTTCATGTTGTATATATTTACAGGTGCATCTCAATAAATTAGATTGTCGTGGAAAAGTTCATTTATTTCAATAATTCAACTCAAATTGTGAAACTCGTGTATTAAATACATTCAATGCACAGAGACTGACGTAGTTTAAGTCTTTGGTTATTTTAATTGTGATGATTTTTTTCTCACATTTAACAAAAACCCACCAATACATAAGACCAATAAAAAAACATTTTAACATGTTTAGTGATTTGTTGGCCTTCTGGAAAGTATGTTCATTTACTGTATATGTACTCAATAGTTGGTAGGGGCTCCTTTTGCTTTAATTACTGCCTCAATTCGGCGTGGCATGGAGGTGATCAGTTTGTGGCACTGCTGAGGTGGTATGAAGCCCAGGTTTCTTTGACAGTGGCCTTCAGCTCATCTGCATGTTTTGGTCTCTTATTTCTATTTTTTTTCTTGACAATACCTCATAGATTCTCTATGTTCAGGTCTGGTGAGTTTGCTGGCCAGTCAAGCACACCAACACCAAGGTCATTTAACCAAATTTTGGTGCTTTTGGCAGTGTGGGCAGGTGCCAAATAATGCTGGAAAATGGGTGCAGTGACGTTGGTTTTCAAAAAACACAATGGACCAACACCAGCAGATGACATTGCAGCCCGAATCATCACAGACTGTGGAAACTTAACACTGGACTTCAAGCAGCTTGGGCTCTGAGCTTCTCCACCCTTCCTCCAGACTCTAGGACCTTGGTTTCCAAATGAAATACAAAACTTGCTCTCATCTGAAAAGAGGACTTTGGACCACTGGGCAACAGGTCCAGTTCCTCTTCTCCTTAGCCCAGGTAAGACGCCTCTGACGACAACTGTAGCCAAATTCCTCGACACGTCTGTGTGTGGTGCTCTTGATGCCTTGACACCAGCCTCAGTCCATTCCTTGTGAACTTCACCCAAATTCTTGAATCGATTTTGCTTGACAATCCTCATAAGGCTGCAGTTCTCTCGGATGGTTGTGCATCTTTTTCTTCCACACTTTATCCTTCCACTCAACTTTCTGTTAACATGCTTGGATACAGCACTCTGTGAAAAGCTAGCTTCTTTGGGAATGAATGTATGTGGCTTCTCCTCCTTGTGAAGGGTGTCAATGATTGTTTTTTGGACAACTGTCAGATCAACAGTCTTCCCCATGATTGTGTAGACTAGTGAACCAAACTGAGAGACCCTTTTGAAGACTCAGGAAACCTTTGCAGGTGTTTATGGCTGATTGGCATGTCACTATATTCTAATTTGTTGAGATGGTGAATTGGTGGGTTTTTGTTAAATGTGAACCAAAATCATCACAATTAAAAGAACCAATGACTTAAACTACTTCAGTCTGTGTGCATTTCATTTACTTAATACACGAGTTTCACAATTACTGAAATAAATGAACTTTTCCACGACATTCTAATTTATTGAGATGCACCTCTATGTCTGTACAAGCTTATTTCTCTCTAGTTACTGTATAACTGTGTGTTTGCGTTTTATCTTCAGATTTCACCTTGATCAACATGATTTGTGTTTCTTCAGCTCTGCTCCTGATTGGTGGATTCTCTTTGATTATGTGTAAATTGAACTTAGATTTTTTTTTATTATGTCATATAGAGCAGATAATAATCACGGAGTAACCCAATCCCTAAAATAAAGGCCAATACTATTTTGTCCAAAAAAAGGCAACCCAAAATATCCTCAGAGGGAAGTTTGATCTCAGCTGTGTTGTGAATGTGGAGATGGATGAGACTGCTGACTGGTTCTTGTGTATCATCAGTTTAATTCTCCACATTCTGAATCTAATTGTGGATCAGATCCACTTTTCATCCTCTGACAAAACTCTCTACACCACCCAGAAAACAAGAAGTTTTCAGAAGTGTGATCACTGCCGTGCATGATTATACACTCACTTTACAAGTCTCAGAACGTCCATTGTAAACACAGGTCATCACAGCACAGTTGTGTTTGAAAAAAAATATATATATAAGAGTTTGTTTTTTAACATGTTTTCAACCAAATGTGTCAATTATTTCAGAAAAAAATGCTTGTGCTTGGAAATGGCTCTCAAGGTTTGTGCTTAAATTATGTTTTATACTGTGACTCTGTTAAATAACAAACAACATGCTCTCCATCTTGTGGTTTTCTTTGCTGTTCTTTGAGTCATAACCAGTAAGCCCTTCAGCCACGTACATGTGTGATAAAAACAGGAAACGGTTTCTTTAGTACCAATGTACAGATAAGTTTCCACTCCACAAAAAACATGCCATGCAGATGTATTGCATAGAAAAATATAATAGTTCAACAGCAGTTCAATAGTTCAATAGTTTGTTATTTCTACAAAACTGTCTTATTCTAGCCATATTTACAGCAGTCATAAACAAGTATGCATTATAAAATATCTGCTTGCTTTTCAAATGCAATGCCAGCACCACTGCTTGGACACATCTGTGTATATGGGAGCAGTTGTTATTATAGAACATGCTGCATATTCAAATTAGCCACAATAATGATATACACAAAGGCCAATGAGGTTTAAGGCCAGCTTCGACTCCTCCCTTTTGTCCTTACATGGCGCTGAGCGCTGCGCGTCCGCTTGAATGAAAACAAACTTTGCTGATGAATCATAATTTCAACAGTCAGAGCAGATGAAGATTTTCCGTGAGTATTCATTTATACTGGGTCCTGTTCTTGACATAAAGGTAGTTTGAAGCCTTAAGAAGACTGGTAATACAGATCATGAAGCATATCAACAATTTTATGGTAGTTTTTTTAAGTTTCTTACGTATTTGAAAGCAGTAGATGAAACTAACAGCAATGAGAGTGGAAGAGTTATGCTGGGACTCATGAATAATATTGTTATATACCCAAACACTACTGATAAAGGTGGGGTAAGTGATTTCTGTTAGCCAATGTTGATATTTGAAATCATCAAAACACACACGCCCCTACCCTAAAAGGGTCTCGCCCCTATTTTGATAGCTCCTCCCCACATATACGTAGCCTATGCAACCAGGGCAACGATTAGTTCTTTGAAACAAAGCAAAACCAATGTTACACCATGTCTACACCGGACAAAAATGCTATAGAAGTATTTATAATCAGTGATGCTGTCTACACTGGATTAGAGATGTTCTGATACCCTTTTCCCCTTCCTGATACCGATTCAGATATACCTAGGCTCAAGGTATCGGCCAATACTGAGTACTGATCCAATACCTGGGTGTGTATCTGGTTATGCAGCAGTGCTATGTACTACTAGCCCTGTATAAATTAATACAATTATTTTATGGTGTGTTTTATCTTATTTTATTTAAGAAAACTCAAATAAGCAAACAAGGAAAAGGTATACATTGTGTTTTTTTTTCTTGAGTGTTCTACTATATTTGAGTGTATATACTATTCTTCCAGGAAAGGCTTGAGATGCACCATTTGTGAAATGTTCTCTAATGATCACTCCGTACCACCAATCACATCTTGGCTAATGCAATTTAAATATAGTATATTTTCCTGGTCCAATAGCTACATGGCTGGTTTCCGAGCACCTCAGCAAGCCATTAACATATTTTTTTTTTTCGTTTTTTCCATATTTTTCCCAGTCTTTGAAGCATATTTTCTACATTAATTATTATAATTTGTTGTTTTTTTCAGTCATTTAATTTAGATGTGTATTTGTATTGTTATTGTTTTTTTTGTTTGCTGCCCCTTTTAATTATTTAATTTCATTATGTACGCTGTTAAAAATGTCCTGTATAAATTACAGTAACTTACTGGCAGTGGTTTGCCAGTAACTTACTGTACATTTAATTTACAGTAAAGATACTTTAATTATATTAATGTTTACAGCACTATTTACATTTCTGTATATGTATGTACAGTATGTGTACTTTACTGTTTTTAATGTAAAATATACAGTAATTATATTGTCTTTTCTCCAGTAACGTATTGCAATACAAGCAAAAAATAAGCAATAACAATTCAAATGAAACTAAGCAATGACAACTGTGTAAAATTTTATTTTTATTTTTTTCAATTGTAATCCTTGCAGTAACATTTTAATATGTTCACAGATTCAGTGAAGACTCAAACAAAACATTGTTACAAACTAATATATATATATATATATAACAACCTATTCTAACTATTATAGTTAGAACAAATCTTAAAATATATCCTAAGTACAACGTACAGTAGTGAATATTTAAAAATTTCATAGTGAAAATAGATGTTTTCCAGCCCTGATCATACACACATACCTCATTTATAAAGCGTGCGTACACTCAGATGTGATCTTATAGTGTGCGTACGCTTAAATCAACACCAGTGCTCATATTTATAAAGACGGTCTTTGACGTGGAAAAGTGCTTTTGTCACTTCAAGGTCTGAGTATTGCAGTTTTTATTTTATTTTAAATGTAAGCTTTTCTTGCAGCTTGCTGTTCTAAATTATGATGATTGGTTAAATTGTATAAGTTAATGACATTAATTAGGAGTTGTTTACGAGTAGAGAGCTGTGTGCACATTCAATTGTGTGCAAGTTCAAGATCATTTGCGATTCATAGATTTCACATCTGAAAGAGACGTGTTCACGTGTTTTCTGTTCGTACGTTCATTCTATGAATCAAACGTACGCATATTCGAGAGATGATCGTAAGATCAAATTTAGGATGGTTTCTGCGCAACATTTTATAAATGAGGCCCCTGAAGAACATGTTCAACCAAACACTGGACATGAACATCCACACAAACGCTGTGAGATCTTACCCAGCCAGTATTCTCCCTCCACGTTCCCAAATCCTCTCTTGTACTCTTTCCACGGCTGATAGAAATTCACACTGCCGTCCATTCTCCTCTGAATCACCTGTGTTGGGTTTATGTAGAATACATGATTCATAATGAATGTACTGATGTGTGTTTAATGATCTAGTCACATTCGTACCGTCCATCCTCCTTTGTCTTCATCACTCCCATCTGAGATTATGTGACAGTTAACCCTGACAGGAATGTCTGATGTTGGATAAATGGTATAAATCCCACCAAGCGTTTGTCCTGATCGATAGATGTCAGAACAGTCCACCGGCATTTCTTCATCATGTCTGCAATCGCTCATCAGTACAAACGGAAGAAAAGCCACCAAAAACACCAACTTCTACATGAGACATAGAGAAAGAGATAAGCTTTACACAGAAATGAAGGGGACAATGTAGACGTATTCAATGTAGAGTTATTGATGAACTTACTGCCATCTTCTCAATCTCTGCTCAGTAAATCACAGATTCGATTTATCTAAAAAAGTAATATAGACATTTTCATAGGTCTATTTATTCAAATTGCATAGATGTCTGAATTTTCTGTGAGGCGAATGAAGAATAAAACAACAACTCACCGTTTGCGTTGAGCATACGAAAGACTGAAAAACACCTTTATATACATCCGTCAGATTCTCAGGCTCCTCTGTGTTTCAGTACAAATGCACATAATGAAGCTAATCATATTGAGTACACATTGAAAATACACCAGTCCGGCCTCATGCAGGTTTAACATGACAATTATTTTCTCTATTAAGTAAATCTGACTGAATCCAGGTGATATAGTTACTGTTACAGCTACAGTTTGTTGTAAATGTAAGTTAGATTTCATGACAATCAAGTTTGTAATAATTTTCAATAGCACACACCCAATAACCATGTTATTTTCTTAATGGAAATCATGTTTCTTTGTAGAGCAGCAACAAAAACAGAATGTGAATTTGTGTTCTAATACTGTGAGATGAAAAATGCCATTGTATATATATATATATCTTGTTTTCATATGTATACCACATGATGTAACAGAAGGACACAATCAAGGGTGTAACATGAACTCAATCTCAGGATTTACTGATAACAGGATAATAGACAACAACAGGTGAGTATCAGATGCAAACAGATTAATGAAAGCAAGTAACTTAACGTGAGATTGTATTGCAGATGGCAAACACTGATGAGTGAGATCAAATGAAAACATAACAATGGCTGATCAGCAGAAGAGTTACAAATCCCAACATGGAAGACAACGAAGGAGAAACACGAGGAGGTCAACAACAGGAATTTAATATATACGTGCTACTCGATTGCTACTGAATGAGCCAGTGTGGGAATGGCCATGACAATAGCTAGTTAACACACCAGCAAGAGTCATTTTGCCTAAATATAATCACAAGGACACAGTCTTGACTGTTTGAAATCATTTTACTGCCTGAAAAGTCAAGGATCAGGTTGATGCCAAATTTGTATAATGACCCTACACTTACTGCACTTAAATGTACTGTAAGTTAAGAGCCAAACTTGCAAAAAACAGCAATAACTATTGACAATTACACAAAACTAAGCGTGATATCACGTGTTCCAAACTACTTTTCTTCAGGAACACAGAATATGGGTTCAGCCTTGATCTGACAACAAAACACATTGCAACTAAATCGCAGATGAATATATCATAACATATCATATTTCTCTTGCATTCAAGGTACATGTAGATGGATGTTTTACTGTATCCAAGCATTACAACATCTAACAAATTACAAACTGAATCATACAGTGCTGCAAATCTGACCAACTCCGAGGGCCCAGAAGCTCATTATTATCAGGGTTCATTTTACAAGAGAGTTTCTTCCAGATTCACTTTGTTTGTTTACTCTAATTATTTAACCTGTTTCTAGATGTTTAGTCAGTGTTGTGTTGGACAAAGTCTGTTTAGCTCAGTTTGCAGTCATTCCTCGTGTATTGATTCTAATGTCTGTTGTGGAGATAAGCACATTCATACTCCTGTCTTTCCCACTGAGCTTCAAAACAGTCGACCAGCTATAATCCATCAGACACAAATACCACATGAAAACAGCACAGCTGAATATCACAGTACTATGAATGACAGAAAGTGCAACGCGAAATATGGCAGAATAAGTCCCGCCTTCTGAATAAAAGAGCCAATCGCCAATAGGTAAAATCATTGCCACAGAAATAAGGCATGTTTCCATTACAGATTTGTGCAAAATTTTGGCGAAATGTTATAAATGTCGATAAAAAAGTATTTAGAAATTACGGCGTTTCCATTAACAAATGTTTTGATACTAAATTTTAACCTTTTTCCTCTCGCGATAAGTTGTGGCAATGGATTTTAGTGAGATTTTACGGATTTTGGCTATATTTATTCAAAGGAGGCGTAAGCGTGTATCTTTACAGAAGCAGCGAGGAGAGACGCTTCATAACATGCGTGGTGTGGCTGGAATAAACAAGCATTGACTAGACTTCACAGTCAGCTTCAGTGGCGTATCAGAGCCACACTGCGCCGCAGACATGTGCAGTGTAAATTATCTAAGCATTAATGGCAGGGAAAGCCCCTTATGTTCGAGAGCGACCACATATGAAGTGTTTCTTGGAGGTTATAGTACATTGAATAATGATTATGTGACTTTTTACATAAGTCACGTGACCTGTAAATGCAAAAAAAAAAAAAATATGCATTGCACTTTTGCGAATTATTGCTTGTTCGAATTGAATTGAATTTATTTGCCATACATGGGAGTTTTTGAAAAATGTATGCGTTTCTATTAGGCGCTTTTTCAATTCGCAATTTTAATTTGTGCAATTTGAAGGGTAATGGAAACGCGCCTATAGTCAGTGACTGGCACCAATGTCTGCACATGAGCATTGACTGGTCTAGCCTGAAAATAAGCTTTTTAAAGCAATTTGAGCATAAGAAACATTTATGGGGCAGTTCATGTAAGATTTTGTGGTTGGTTTGAAACATCTTAATTGTACATGTGGCAAGCACATTTTCAGATTGATTTTCTCCATTCTTGGAAATAGGGCTTGGCGATATAGCAAAAATATTATCACAATATAATGTTTCATATCAATAATTATTGATTTTTTTTCTAACCTTTTTTAAACAGAGCATTAGAAGAACATATTTAAATTTAACCACTGCATTTTTTAATTACCCAATTTATTGAGTCGAACAACAACTAATGTTAGTTTTAACAGTCAAACACAAAATAAAATTTAAACAAATATCTCCTTTCTTATATTTTGTATGCAGATTAAATAAGTGTTAAGGAAACAGTGGACACAGGAGGGAGCAATGAGCAACATAACACCTCATTAAACTGTTTATTCAATGCAATGAAATAATGACTGTCAAAAATCGCATATTGTCTAAACTAATATTTATAAATCAAATATGATTTCGTAAATTGGTTGTATAAACCACAGTTTTACTACAAATGCCATGGGTAAATGCCATGGTTAATGTAGCAAATCCATGGTTCATTTGTGGTTACCATGATTTAAAGACAATAACCATGTTTTTTTTTTTTTTGGTTTTATATGTAGTAAAACCACGGGTAATTTTCGTAAGGGGTCTCAATAATAAAAGTTGTGTAAATGTCCTCAAACACAAATTAAATTTATTTTTCAGCAAATAAGTCAAGTAAGCTGTACATGTCTTGTTAAGCAAGTGATCAGCTGGTTTAATGATTGATTATCAGATCTCAGTAAAGATCAGATCTTTTCCCCATGTTAATGCAATTCATTTTACAATATTTACACATTTATATAAATTGATGATCTACAGCTTCATTAATTGCTTTGCTGCCAAAGTATCTATAGACATTATCAAGGTTAACGAAGTGAACAAATAAGACTTAAATGAGTCTTAAAGTCTCATTGAAGCATAACAAAAATAAAGCATTTTAATAAAAAAAGTCAGCTTTTGCTTGTCTAAAAAGGCAAATCCAAGAACAATACTCGAATCCTTTCTGAACATGTGGCTCGGCTGTTATTTACAGTAAAACGTGAAAACTTGATAGAATCTCCTCAAATTTGAGCTGATGTTGTAATCAGTCATACAGAGATGAACAAATGGAAATAAATGTGCACATAAATGGTAAGATAAAGAGGCTTTCAGGTTACATCTGGCAAAAGGACACAGAGTCACTGTCCACCTTGAATGCTGCATAGAGAGGATCTTTAAAAGTCGCGAGAAAGGTGTACAAGTGTGTGAGTGTGTCAGAGATGCAGTAGAAGGACAAAACACCAGCCGTCGTGTCCACATACACACCCACTCTTTTAAATGAACAAGAGGATGGAGCCTTTATATTAATATCGGCTTCAGCATGAGAAACATATGGAAAAGATGCACCGGTTATTTTCCATGACACAATATTGTTTCCAAGCTGACCGGTGGCCTCTACTAAACAAATATCATCATATTTCCTCAGGATGTCTTTGTACGTCACCCCGACCGTCCCCTCCGGACCCGTCCATTCGGCCTCCCAGTAACAACGACCAGACAGGATCTCTCTAGACAGCACTTGCTGGACAGATTCAAATCTCTCTGGATGATCTGGATATGGCTGCTTCTGCATTACATATGCCGCCGTTCTGTCTCCATTAGAGAGACACAGCTGAACGTGAGCTGTGTTTGGATCCAGCGTGAGATTGCATGCATCTGTGAGACAGAAAACACATCCATTAGTGCCTCAGAGAGAGACAGAGAGAGAGAGATGAAGAGTGAGAAACTTACACTTCCTTTTCCCTGCTTTGATGAAGTGTTCACCCATAGGCTCAGTTCTGTAGAAATCAATGAAGAGGAAGAGAAAACTAAGAAAAGGTTATGAGAATAAAAGCAAATAATAACAAACGGTCATGAGTTTGATTTACAGGGAATGAATGAACTGAATATATGAAGTAGCTGCACAAATTTATAATTGCTTAATGTATGTTGCTTCAACAACATTGACCTTATGACTAATGTTTTGTTTTAAATCAAAACAGCTCTACAGATATATTTTTATTAAAAAAAAAGCTTTTTATTGAGCCATTCTTCTTTAAATTAAAGACCACAGAAATACTGACACATTTTAAAATTCAGACACTGAATCATAATAAGTGAGTCTAGAAGTCATTGTCTGTATACACAAGACCATTAAAAAAATGAATGTCACATCAATGACCCACAAGACATACTTGAGTATCTTCAGTTTATAGTGTGGATCCTCCTGTTTGTGTTTGAGCAGCTGGACTCCTGATGGTTCTGGGTGATTGTAGCTCAGATCCAGCTCTCTCAGGTGTGAGGGGTTTGAATTCAGAGCTGAAGACAAATAACCACAGCTTTCCTCTGTCACCATACAGCCAGACAACCTACAGACACACGGTCAGATCAACTACAGACAGTCAGACAACCTACAGAGACACAGTCAGATCAGCTACAGACACTCATGAACATAATGACCGACTGACAGTACATCGTCCTTCTGACACACCTCAGTATCTGCAGCTGACAGTTTGGACTCTTCAGTCCATCAGAGAGCAGCTTCACTCCTGAATCCTGCAGGTCATTGTTACTCAGATCCAGCTCTCTCAGGGGCCAATCTGAGCTGAGGATCAAGGAAAGGTGCTCACAACTCTTTGCAGTGAGGTTACACCAGCTCAACCTGCATGAAAACATTTCATAACAGTCTTTTATAAATCATCTGCCTCATAAAGTGTGTTAATGCTAAATATCATCAATACTTTCCTCAGAACCTGAAGTTTTCTCTCTGTATTTTCCATCCCATCTATGAGCTTATGGAGTCCGGAGTCCTGCAGGTCATTGGTGCTAAGGTCAAGCTCTCTTAGATTATGTGATATATTTTTGAGAGCAGAGATCAGCTCCATACAGCTCTCCTGGCCGAAATGACACCAGGAAAACCTGAACAAGTACAATATCAGCATTACATTTCAGACTACATGTTCACATTGAACTGGAAACGGTAATGACCTGAGTGTCTCCAGATGACAGTGTGGGCTCTTCAGTCCAGCAGAAAGTGCCTTCACTCCTGCCTCGATGCTGTAATTGTGACTCATGTCTAGTTCGATCAGAGGACAGTCCTCTAGCTGAAGAGCCACAGCCACTGTTTCACAGCACTGTTGTGTCAGTCCACAGTCTAAAAACCTGGACAGATGGCAAGATGTTAGCTAGTTAGCTATGCATTTCGGCGCCACTAATGCCTGCACTGTCGATTGAAATATTTGCTCCTTCAAAACAGACATAGGAAGCATTATCACCAGACGTGACTGCTAGTTAAATTATACTGCATTTAAGCTGTCAGAATAATTGGACAAATCATTTTCAGACTGATGTCGGAAAGCTCTGATGATACAAATCCAACACATATTTGTATCAACATTAGTGTCCATGTTGTTTTCACATTTAGACTTGCACAACTCGGGAAATGTGATCATCTGAGGAGCGTGTGAATGCAGCAATTCTATATGCTCTGAAGGCAGCAGGTAGCCTACCGTTAGCTAGCTATATTAAACGTGCTTGAATTGAAATGCCTAAAGCTAAACTACCCTTGTAATGATATGCTATGAGAAGCATTTCTAAACCTGTTGTACAACTAAAGAGAACATTAACATGTTTTTACTCCACAACATCAGATGCATTCTTTTGTGATCTGATGTGGCTTCTTATCACATAATGAGGCAGAAAATGTGTTCAATACTGTAAAAAGACTGTCAAATAGCAATGAATTTCAAACATACTTAATTATTATGGAATGACTCATGGCTTGAAGAACACAGATACACCATATATTGTCGCAGTCGAGTGTATATTGTCTTTATGTTTCATCTTTCAAGACATTTCTATCTTCTATTTAATCAGATACAGTAACAGCTGGATGCTTTTGCCCATATTAGGGATTTCCTGGAGCATCATCAGTTCTATTATTTCTGAGAGGCATATGTGTAGTTTCTGCGTGAGGGCACCCCCCAGGTTTCAGTAGGAATTGAACAGATATTGCATGTGTTTTATTAAATAAATAGGTAAAACATATTTTTTTTATAGCTCAAATATAAATTGAAATGGAATCATGAAAAATCTAAACAAAACCGCAAAAAAAAAAAAAAAAACTGAATATGCTGTAAAAAAATATGTTTGGGGGACGGTGAATAAAACAGAAGAAAGGGGGTAAAAATCTTTTTTTTCATACTTACAAGGCTTTTCTGCAGCATCTCACGGCTGGGACGAGTCTCCGGCATCCTGCATATGTTTCGTTGAACATCTTTGGTCTAAAGTCATCCATTATCTCTCCAGACATCAGAAGCACATAGACCAGCGCTGAGCAGTTGGAGTTGGACACAGCTTTCGGCTGGCCGCTCTCTGACCTCAGATATTTCATGATTTGTTGGTACAGGGTTCTGTCCTGCAGCTCCAAGATGCAGAAGAAGTGGTTAATGGATTTATCTGGGCACTTGTCATTGTTTTGCAGTTGCTTGATGTACTGGATGGTTTTATTGATGCAGTTTTTACTGTCCAGAGTTTCGTCCAGCAAGCCGATGAGGAGTTTCTGATTGGACTCGAGAGAAATGCCCAGCAAGAACCGCAAAAAGAGATCGAAATGTCCTCGGTCACTCTCCTTTGCTTTATCGATTGCCTTCCTCAGCAGAACATACAGCAGTTCTTTCTTGTTAGGACGCGAATTCTCCAGGAAGAACTTCAGCTCGTCCATGTCCAGCTTCAAATAGCAGAGGAACACATGCAATGCAGCGAGGAACTCCTGCACACTCAAATGTATGAAGTAATACACCTTCATCTCATGCAGAACAGAATCTTTCTTGAAGATTTCAGCACACAATCCTGTGGATTCCTCGCTTGCATCGATGCCGCACGCTTTCAGATCCTTCTCATAGAACATGACGTTATCCTCCTTCAGCTGTTCGAACGCCAGTTTAGCCAACTTGGCGATCATGTCTTTGTTTGAACTCAAAAGCTTTGTGCGATCTCTTTGCTGTTTTTTCTCATACTTCTGGTTCTTCATGTTCATCTGTATCAGAAGGAAGTGGATGTACATTTCGGTGAGGGTCGAAGGAATGTTCTGCCCGTCGTTTTTGACAAGAACATCCTGAAGAACGGTGGCCGTGATCCAGCAGAAGACGGGGATGTGACACATGATGTAGAGACTACGAGACGTCCTGATGTGTGAGATTATTCTGGAAGCCTGAGCTTCATCTACGATCCGTTTTCTAAAATACTCCTCCTTCTGCTGGTCGGTGAATCCGCGCACCTCCGTAAACAATCCTACGTACTCAGGAGGGATCAGATTGGCTGCTGCCGGTCGTGATGTCACCCAGACGAGAGCCGACGGAAGCAGTTTCCCTACAACTAGGCTTGTAAATAAAACATCAACAGATGACCGTGCATTGATACATTTGACTAATTTACAGTCAAAATCCAATTCCAGGCGACTCTCGTCAAGTCCGTCAAAGATAAATGCCAGTTTGCATTTTTTATAAAACTTGGTGTTTTCCACATCTTTCAAATCAGGATAAAATTCCATCAGAAGCTCGTGGAGACTGATCTCTGTATCATCTTTAATCAAGTTCATCTCTCTGAATGGCAGCAGAAACACACAGTCCACATCCCGATTGGCTTTTCCTTCGGCCCAGTCCAGGAGGAACTTGTGCACGGAGAACGTCTTTCCGATGCCAGCGATGCCTTTGGTCAGCACAATGTTTTCCTCCTCTTTTTGCTTCAGTAAACAGAATATGTCATTGCAGTCGATCGGTGTGTCCTCAAATTTGGGAGTTTTCAAGGCTCGGTCAATCTTCAGAACCTCATGTTCATCATAGACATCTGTAATGTCCCCTTCGGTGATGAAGAGTTCAGTGTACACTTTGGTGAGGTGTGTTTTGTTTTCTTTTTTGCCCTCAAACACACAACCCGTTTTGGCCTTCATGTTGTCTTTGTGACTTTTCAGATTTTTTTGCAAGATGTCGTCCTCTAGGACAGATCAAAAGCACAAGAATGGTTGTGAATTCTGCATAAAATCACTGATATGTCGGGAATAACAACTTGTAGACATTTAGGGCCCTATTTTAATGATCTAAGTGCATGGTCTGAAGTGTACAGCGCAGGTGCTTTATATAACGATGGGAAAAACGGTCGGCGTGACTGGCACATGGTCTAAAATGACCTCATGGGTGTGTTTTAGCGTAACGTGCAATAAACCAATCAGAATCTCATCTCCCATTCACTTTAAGAGCGAGTTGCGCTCGCACCATGGCGGATTCACTATTTACACGGAGGGATTTGCAAGAGCAAAGACTGAACACGTCTCCAGAGAGGAAACAGATCTGCTCGAGCGCGAGCAAATAGGTAGCATTCTGATACATGCGATGACTATCCATCATGACATGTAGGCCTTTTTATATTTATGTAGCCTACACAATAATAATATTTTACATTGTTCTCCTTTAATTTTAATATTTAGCATGTCTGTGTGCTGTTGCTCGTCCTTGTGTGTAATAAGCAAAGTGTATGTGAGTTGTGGACCCTCCTATAGGTGCTTATTACTAACAGGCTCTTTGAATAATAATAATAATAAACAGTTGCCTCAAAATAGCAACGCACCAACAATGCGCCTGAACACACCTCGTTTTCAGACCAGCATGCTTATTGGCACACAAATGGCTGCAAATGCATTTGCTATTTAAACAACGGCACAGAACAGGAAAATTATATCTGACAAAATTAACAATACAAAACTAACAAAAAAATACTTGCGTCGCGTCTGCCGCCGCATTGCACCGGGTGTATGATAGGGCCCTTATAAATTGATCTAAACACGAGTTTGAAACAGTTATAACCAGGATAAATAAGTGGTTTTGTACCTTGTTTCTGAGACATCTGTCCTTCGGATGGTTTTTGGAGCCCTTTTGAGTAAACATCATAAAACAAGCCAGAGAAATACACAGACATTAAACACAAATGGTTTAGTTACTTAAGTAGTAACAAAGCATATTTATTCAAACTATGTTGTGGTTGTGACACGTTAACCAGTGTTGCCAAGTTTTTCTAAAGAAAGAAACAACCTGTTTTGAAAAATTGCGTCCAAAAAAATAAGTAACCCTTGAGGAATTTGGGAACAAATGATACAGAATTTTTTTTTTATAAAATCAAGCACTAAAAAAAATAATAAACCTGTGACTGACCAAATCTATAAAAGAAGAAAAAAGTCACTGATAATAATCAACCATGGCAACTCTGACCATATTACAGTGTTATGATCTTACCGACAGCACCAGTGGCTGTGTTGATGATTACAGAGCCTTGGATGACATTTCCAGTGAGTACAGGAGCGATTACAGTTGCAGCTGCTTTAGCATTCAGATCAACACAGACTGAAGCGTGAGAGGGGCTGATCATCTGCATTGATTCATCAGCCGTTACTGCAGATTTTTGTCTCTTTGGTTTGTTATCGTCTAATTCATCCACTGCTTCCAGAAGCTGCTCTGGAACAGACGCCATCTTGTCTACCTTGGTCTTGTATCCACTTTATTTTTCAATGCGGTAGTAAGCTGTTTTCTGGTTTTGTGCGAGACCTCCGGATCATTAGCTGCTGAAGGGAAATAACGAGAAGAATAACAAAGTGCAAATGATAAAACAGTTTGCACTACAAACCAGTGTGTTCATAATATTATAATTAATAATCTACAAGCTTGCGTTCTAAGTGAACATCGCATTATTGTTCATCCCAAAGAGACACATCGTCACTTTCACGGACTTTTAAATTAACTGTTCCCATCTGGTGTAATGACCTGCCTTACTCAATCCCAGCAGATGAGTCCTTTGAGTCTTCAAGAAACGCCTAAAAGCACATCTCTTCCATCTGCATTTGATCCTCTAACTCTAGCACTCTCTATTCTAATTCTATTCTTAAAAAAAAAATACAAAATTATTTTTTTATTTTACAATTAACAAAAGCATAAAAGGCCTCTAAATCACTAACTTGTTCTATAATTTTTTCTATTCTATCTGTTTTATTTTTATTTATTATATTATACAAATCTTGCTACGTGTACTGTGTTAAGCTAACTGAGACTTGTTATAGCACTTGCATATTATTGCTCTCTTGTTGATTTTGATCGCTTCCATTGTCCTCATTTGTAAGTCACTTTGGATAAAAGCATCTGCTAAATGACTAAATAGAAATGTAATTAAGATGCATTAAAATAATTTGATAAGAAACACCAGTTTGCAATATCAAGCAGCAAAACACCCTGCTGAAAAACAACAATAATAGAAACATCACAGAATTTGTAATAGTTTTACTGGTTAGAATGGGGAGTGTACTGGTTTTAATGGAAACTGTAATGGACCCTGTTGGTCTCTACTGGTAAATAGTCGCCTTCTCTTCACTGTAAACCCAGATTTTGATTCAACTCAAAGAGATTGAGTACATATTACTTAAATGTGTCTAATTTATTGACATTACTTGTTAATTCTGATTAAGCTGAACTTTTTCTTGTCCTTTCTTATTGTAATTGAGTTTTTAAGTCCAATCAGTAGTGTCTACTCAAACAAACTGAGTTTGTATTACTTAAACATGTGTCCTTTCTTTACATTAATTATGAATTCTGAGTAAACTGTACTTTTTAATGGCCTATCTTATTGTAATTATGTGTTTGAGCTAAAACAACTTAATATCATCAAGTTTTGCCTGTCCAACGGTAAGTTCAGAGGGTCAAAAACAAAATACGATATCGCAAATTATTTTCCAGATGGAGTCACTGGTAAGTTCGTGATTTATGGACGTTATTGTTGTGTCCCTGATGTTAACATACATTTGATCAAACCTCATTTAAAATTTAGTCTGCATTTATTTTATAGACGGACATATATTTTTTAAGGATTTTATTCATCAGCATGATAGTCTGCATGTATCTTACTTTTTAGTTAAAAAACACCAAATATTTAAAGCATTAGCTTTAAGTATTTTATTCATTAGCATGATAATCTGCATTTATATTATAGAGAGATTTTTTTAAGAAAAAGTATTTTATTCCAGACCTGAGCTTTTATTTTGAAATGTAGAAGCTCGTGGACGGCACAAGGCGGGATGGCATGACACGGCATTGACGTCACCCATGCAACCGGGCTGAGTTTTGCAGTTTGTCTGAGCAACCGGGCTGAGTTTTGCAGTTTGTCTGAGCAACCGGGCTGAGTTTTGCAGTTTGTCTGAGCAACCGGGCTGAGTTTTGCAGTTTGTCTGAGCAACAGGGCTGAGTTTTGCAGTTTGTCTGAGCAACAGGGCTGAGTTTTGCAGTTTGTCAACCAAATTTGAAGAAGTGCAGTACAATATTGTAATGATTGGCAGTAAAGATGAAGAGATTTTTTTTTATTTTCTTACCATCACTGAGGAAACTACACACTAGAACCCTATTAGGCCATGGCTTTGTTTCTTTTGTTGCTAAAAAAAAGGACATGTTCAATAAAAATACAATTGGATCAGTGTAATGTTGCAGTTGTATGTATGTATTTTACATAGGTCTATTAATTGAAAGATATTTTGAGTTTCAGGAACAAGAAGTTAAGTTGGGTCAGTTAGAATACAATTTAGTTAAATTGGTTATAGAGTAATGCTTACTTAACAAGCTGAGTTAAATAAATGGGTGGGGAATGATTGTTTAAACTAAGTATCTTCAGTTACTGTAACTCGGTTATAAGTACATTCAACTTAAATGTTCTATTCCATTCCATTATGGGCTTAAGTACATTGAACGTAGTTCACCTCACTTATTCAACTAATGCTTCATTACTTAAAAATTTTAAGGCAACGGGTTACCTGGGTTTTTTTTAAGTAAATTCTACTTATCCGGGTTTACAGTGTTGGTGGCTTGTTAGTTGATGGTTTGTAATGTTTATAATGGTGCAGTGGAAACCATTAGCATTTCTGTGATTGTTTCTATTGTTTTCTTCAGCAGGGTAGGAAGTTTTCTATCCTAAAATAGCAGGAAGCGGATGAGACCGGAAGCCAGACAATTATCAAATGGCCATACCCACAGAGAAGTTGGGTCTGACAAACTAATACATTTTTTTATATATCTAATTAACCATGTAGTATGCTTTTTGAACAATCTCAAACACAACCAGACATGATTCTTAGTTTCCGTTGAGTATCTACAAACATCTATAAGAATGAGATGATTTTTTTACTGTACTCATTAACCTGCACTTCGTATACAAACTTGCTTATAATCAAGCAGAGGGAAAGTCCAAAGTCTCATACAGCCTCGGGTCACACCAAGAACGAGAAATATGATCATAACTACATTAACGACACTAACGGACGATAATGTTTATTCTTGGTGTGAACTAGCTGTGGACGGTTAGATTCATGGAAAACAAAGGAGATTAGAAAACGACAAACAATTGATGAATTTATAAATTATTTAATTTATTCTTTTTTTTACAGTTTATTAAAGCTATTTATTACGTTTATTAATTTTAAATGTGTGGCATAACGCTGGATAGATGCAAAGAGTAATTTATTTATATCCAAAGTCGAACATTTTCTGACTCTAAGCATTAAAATATATCAAGAACCCGGTTGGCTTTCACATGGCATTAGCAATAAAAGTAACAAACAAGTTAGGAAATAATAAACACCTACCTGTCCTGCAGCTTTTTGATGCTTCCGTTGTTTTCACTTTAAATACAGCGGGTTAAGTTGGTTTTCGATATTAGTGACACATTCAGAGATTAACGGCAATAACTCCAAATCGACTTGCCCTAAAAAAATCTAAACAGTGTGACCGCCAAAAGGACAAAGCTGATCATGTTTCACAGTCTTGTTTTTCATAGTTTTCGCTCGATGTAATAAGCACTAGCCCACACAAGCCCGCACAAGCCGTCTCAATGTGCATCAAGCTCTCTGCAGAACTTTCAGGAAGGGACCGAGGGGAAAGTGCACGTTTTCTTCGTTTTTTGCTATTGTTCACTGGGCAGTGTTTTTGTAATAGCTTTTCAGTTAAAGGTCCTATAGACATGAGACCAGTGTCAATCAAAAGAAGGGGACAGTGTACATCTTTCACAATCTTCAATTTTACCCCTACTGGTAGAAAAGGGAAATGCATGTCCAAAATGTATTTTCTTTTTGTAATAACTTTTTACATCAGGGAGACAGAGGCATGCAACCAGTGTTAATCAATAGAAAGCGACAGTGTACCTCTTTCACAACCTTCCATTTATCGCAGCAACCGTTCCACAGACGATGCTATTGCCTTCACCCTGCACACTGCTCTCTCCCACCTGGAAAATAAGAACACCTATGTGAGGATGCTGTTCGTGGATTATAGTTCGGCATTTAACACCATAGTGCCTGCCACACTGGTTGCGAAGCTCCAGACTCTGGGACTGAACAGATCTCTGTGCAGCTGGATCCTGGACTTCCTGACAGGCAGAAGTCAGGTGGTCAGAATGGGCAACAACACATCATCTCCCCTGATCCTCAACACTGGTGCACCGCAGGGTTGCGTCCTCAGCCCACTCCTGTACTCCCTGTACACACACGACTGTACAGCTACACACAGCTCCAACGTCATCGTCAAATTTGCAGACGACACAACGGTGATAGACCTGATCACCGACAACGATGAGACGGCCTACAGAGAGGAGGTGAGTACCCTGACTAAATGGTGTCAGGAGAACCACCTCTCACTCAACATCGACAAGACCAAGGAGCTGGTGGTGGATTACAGGAGACAGAGCAGAGAACACACACACATCACCATCGTCAAGACACCTGTGGAGCGGGTTAACAGCTTTAAGTTCCTCTGCGTTCACATCACCGAGGATCTCACATGGTCTGCTCACACAGATGCAGTGCTGAAGAAGGCACATCAGCGTCTCTTCTTCCTGAGACGGCTGAGGAAGTTTGGAACGAGCCCCAGAATCCTCAGATCCTTCTACACCTGCACTGTGGAGAGCATCCTGACCGGCTGTATCACCGCCTGGTTTGGAAACAGCACCGCTGGCAACCGCAGGGCTCTGCAAAGGGTCGTGCGAACTGCCCGCCACATTGTTGGAGGTGAGCTTCCCTCCCTCCAGGATATCTACACCAGGCGGTGTACAAGGAAAGCCCGGAGGATTATCAATGACTCCAGCCACCCGTCCCACAGTCTGCTCTCTCTGCTGCCCTCAGGGAGACGTCTCCGCAGTATCCGATCCCGCACTAGCCGACTGAGGGACAGCTTTTTCCCTCAGGCTATCAGGCTAATGAACAGTCAGAAATAACTCACCTACATCACACTCCCACTCACACAACATGCCATGCACTGCACTTTAACACCGTTCAACTGGACTACACGCACACACTGCACTAACACATCTGCTATCACTGGACACCATACAAAGCACATCCACGACACTGCATATGCATAATCTGTTGCACCTTTGCACATCTACCTGTTGTATAATGTATAATCTGTTGCACCTTCACATATTACTATGTATAGATGTGTACATAATGTAGATGTGTACATACGGTGTATAATGTGTATTGATAACTAAGTATGTCTAATAGTACACTGTGTGTACTGAGTATATGTGTGTGTATTCTGCACATTATCTTCTGTATAAGTCTGTAAGTATGTACTGTCTATATGTAAATAGTTTTTTTGCACTGTCTGGAGCACGCTCTCAAGAATTTCACTCACCAAGGCACACGTGCTGTGTTGATGTGACAATAAAAGTGATTTGATTTGATTTGAATTAATGGCGAGACTTTAGATCAATATTGGAAATAAATTGAATGAAATATTGCCTTATTTTGTTATGGATATTCTTGCTCACTTAAAGTCTCTAGATCATGGAATTACTAATTTTATGAAAAAAAAAAACAAATGCCATGAAGAAATCATGTGCATCACTTCCAGAACTGTTTTTGAAATACAAGACAGACACGGTACATTCTGGTACGTTTGTAATGCCTGGTGAAATGGGAACCTTATATAATAAATAGTGATTTGTGAGATGACTGCAGAAATATCTCAATCAATCCAGGTTATGGAGATGTATTCAAACAGTATTCACACACATGTAAAAATGTGATATTTTGAGCTAATCATGAGATTTTGAGATAATTGTGCATTTTTGCAAGTTTCACAATTATTGTGAACACATCTAAGTTGTGGCTAAGTTTAGGTGTAGGGTAGGTGTAGGGCAATAGCACATACAGCTTGTACAGTATAAAAACCATTACGCCTATGGAAAGTCCCCGTAAACCATAAAAACCAACATGTGTGTGTGTATGGGTTCGGGTGGGAAGCGTGCAATCTGTGACCGCGTGCGTTTGCTGCAGTGTTGCCAACTTAGCTTTGTCGCTAGATTTAGCGACTTTTCTGACCCCTTTAGCGACTTTTTTTTAAAAAAGCGCATAGCGACAAATCTAGCGACTTTTGGAAAAACCTTAGCAACTTTCCAAATGTGGCCAGTACTGTCCTGCGAGCACGAGATCTTGAGTTACACCTCTCCCTGTGTCTGCTCTGATCAGTGAGCGCTGGCTCCGGCTGAGAGGAGCAGCACATTCAGTGACCGCACGGCAGCTGACATAGATGTGAATCAGCTGCGCATGTGCACACGGTGTTGCCACGGACCAATCACTTGCCTGCTTCTCCTTTGTTTGAAATAAAACTATTTAATTTGACCGTTTTTTCTTCTTTCTTCTTTTTTTGTTAATTCTTCTCATGCACATATTACTCACTGTCACAGAGCTTTAGTTCATTCTGGTTTCTGAACGCCTCTAAGATCGCTTACTGGGCTACGTCTGAGAGACTGTACGTGATTGTACTTACTCATACACAACAATAAACTTAATTCAACTTATTAAACTCATATACACATATAAAAAGCATATATACATATAACTTTAAATACCAATTTATTAAAGATATACACAAATATAAAATACAAATAATAAAATATAAATACATAATACAAATCTAAAAAACCTATACATAATACAAATACACAAAGCTAGAATATTACACACGTTTAAAAGAGCTAAAATGTCACACTCTAAAATATATAATAGGACGTGATTACGTCATTAATATGCAAATTCACGCATGACGTCATCTAGCGACATTTAGCTACTTTAGCTACTTTCCATTGAAAATAGTTGGCAACACTGGTTTGCTGACGCTCCCTAAAGCATGCAATCGCTTTCTTATGTGCCCTGTTTTATCGGTTTCACTTTCGCTTTGGAAATCGATCAGCAAGGAGGGGAGAGGATGGAAAGTGGGGGGCAAATTTAACTCATTTGGGGGGGGGGTGGGGGTGGTTACAGCCCACGAATGCCCTCCCTTGGTGCCGGCCCTGATGACATTAATACTAATTAGCTCATAATTACCTCATTTCAGCCTGTCAGTTACATTTGTTAATAGTTTAAACTTTTATTAATACACCACAACATTTAATTATTTTAATTCAATTTAATTTAAACAACTAATTTAATTATTGTCTATGTACATTGATTTATTGTTACGTAACACTAAAGGATTTGTGGGCATGAATAAATTACAGACATACATGTAACCAAACAATCTTATGTTTCTAATACTGATTTATCCAAAAATAAAACCAAGACCCCAGATTTAAACTCACAAAGCACGTGAGAAGAATTCAGATTGAACCTGATCTCTATTAATGTCCTCAGTCTTTTGGTCTAACAGCTGTGTAGTCACATGTTTCCTGCCCATCAGAAGTCTTGTCTGAAAGATGTGTAGCTGTAAATCTGATGCTGGAGTAGTTGAGATCGTCAGAGGGGCTGCTGGGTAATTGTGCTAGAGCATAAACAGAGGTGTCATGTTCAGCAAATCCTGGAAGGACCAGACTATAGTCAGGATGATCGAGTGTGCTGATGTCTTCATAATCGTAGACCGTATGTGTGTCCTGAAGAGAAGAGTTTAAGAGTAGAAATGATGCTTAGATCCACAAACAAGTGATTGCATACAGACTGAACTCAAACAGACACGTGATGACGCTCACTTCTCTAGTTTCTCCACTGGGCAGATTCTTAGTCGGGCCACGAATGACATCTTTGGGATGCGTTCCTGTTTTGTGACACCAGATTTTTTTATTTGTGACTAAATGTATTAAAGACTTTTCTTTTGACACAGTATGTAGGTTTGTGACTCTGAAGTCTGGTTTGACTATGAACATGCTGAGATATACTATGGCAAATATGGCAAATGAGAATAAAAATGATTCTATATCAAGTAAATTGATGTGAGAGAGACAGTTACCTTCTTCCTTTTGCCTCCGTCTTACGTATATGAACAGTGAGAATCCAAACCCTGTCAGTGTCATTATGACCACCAACATGATGACTGGTGTAAACACTTGAAAAACAGACAAAAACATCTAATAAATGTCTCTATTTTACATGTAACTTGAGAAACAAAGTCTCTGCACATTAAATCAGACACTTTGAGCATCAGATTCAATCATACCCGTTTGTGAATTTTGTGACACTGCATTAGCAGATGAAGAGAAAAGCAGTAACACTAAGGGTGATGTTGATGATGATGATGATGATGATGATGATGAAGATGATGATGAAGATGTGAAGGCTTTGTCAGATGCAGTATCTGCCGTCACTGGTTTGCTGGTGTGAAATGAAGCTGTTGTTGTTGGTGGTGCTGGTTTAGGAGGCATTTTCTCTGATGTAACAGAACCACAAATAATCATTGGGGTAAATGCATGACAGCCCATGCAGTTATTTCCAAGATATGATGACAACAGAAACTATTTAAGATGCTTTTTATATATTGAGCATGCATTTCAGAATAAATATACAGTTCCATCTCTATGGCCGGTGGCAAAATGTCATGTGACACGTTGTACTTCCCCCTGACACAGCTGTTAGTGACGCTTCACTAAAGTCAAGGGTGTGGTGGAAATTCAGCAGCTCTTGAGAGACCAGTGATGTGTGTTCAGCATGTTCACTACTTCTATACTAAGAACAAATCATTTCGTTTTTTATGTCTCTAAACATAATATTACATGTCTGATGTTATCTTACCAGCAGAAATGTTCAGATCAATGACTGAAATCCACTTGTTCTTGTGCTCTTGTCCTCTCTGCACAGCTCCACACCAGAATATCCCAGAATCCTCTTCTGTCAGATCAGCGATGTTCACAGTAAAGACTCCTGCAGTCACATTATCTCTCAGAGAGAATCGGCCATTATTCTTGTTCTCTGATGAAACTTTGATTGCTGATTTCTCACGCAGGGACGTGCTGCTTTCTTTGCAGATGAACTTGACATCATTCTTTAATTCATTTTCATAATGACAGGGAATATTCAGATGCTGTCCAGGCACACCAGACACTCGGGACACTAAATCAGATCATAAATCAGAGTTTTAAATTCCTCCATCATTGAGTCTCAGATTCCTCAGAGTGACAGATATTAGTCTAAATAATGTCAGCCTTTTCTACTTTACATTCATTCACACTATTTTCATGAGCTGCTCCGCATAGAAACATGATAATGAAATGAATATGAAGTGAAGATTTCTTTCGACAATAGAAAGACCTTTCACTAAATGTCAACAGATAAATGCAACTCTGACAAGCTGTTAAACATTACTGATTTTACTAAATAAGCACACCTAAATACAGTGGTACAAATTATGAAGAAAAGTATATACACTGACAGTTTAACTGCTCCTGTTCCTGTGGCTCAGTGGTTAGAGCATTGCGTTAGCAGCGCAAAGGTTGTGGGTTCGATTCCCAGGGAACACACATACTGACAATACAAATGTATAGCCTGAATGCACTGTAAGTCGCTTTGGATAAAAGCATCTGCTCAATGCATAAATGTAATGCTCAATTCATATGCTTATTATTTATAAAAAAATAAATAAATGAACAAACACAAAAACCATACGAATTGAAAAAGCCTGATGGCCAATATATATATATATATATATATATATATATATATATATAATAATAAGTCTAAGAGTTTGAGTTGTGTAGTTATATTTCTGTTTTTGAATGCACTGTTTCTCCTCATTGAAATGCTGTCATGTGTCAGGAAGTGATGCGGGTCAGTATTTGTGTTGTGTGTGGTGTGAACACTCATTCTTCACATCTGCAGAGGATACTGTGGTTTGTGTTATCTCGCATCTTTATATCTTTCAGCACACAATAGATTACTGTCACACACACAAACAGACCTCTGATATCTTACTTTAGAGTATATTAGCTGTGTTCATGTTTTACACCATATCTATGTCCCCTTATGAAGTACTTCACACATACAGTATATTCTGACTTACCGTGTTTCATTTCCAGGTAAATCTCTGTATAGTGATCTAAACTTCCCAGTCCTGTATTTACTCCACACCAGTATTGGCCTTGATCCTCTGTTCTCAGATCAGTGATGGTGACGGTGAAGATCTGGGCTGATATGTTATCAGTCAGAGAGAATCTCTTGTCTTGAGCTGCTGATCCAGATTCAATAACTTTGTCTTTATTAAAATATTGACATTTTCCTCTGCAGAGATACTTATTATTTTCCTTATATCCAGACTTATATGGACACTGTATCTCAACTTTCCCTCTTTCATGAGCAGTGAAAGTTAAGTTCTTCATCTCACATGCCAAGACTATAAAACATAAAGAGAAACACAGCTCAGTACAAACACGGACCTGATTGAGAACAGACAGACTGATAGAAATACACAGAATAACTCTCACCTGATATGAGGAGCAGCAGGTGAAATATGAGGAGTTTATCATCACAGATCCTGATCATGCTGCTGCGGTGTAGCGACAGAGATCTCTATTAATGAAGAGCTCTGTATATATCTCTCTCTCTCTCTCTCTCTCTCTCTCCCTCTCGCTCTCTCTCTCTCTTCCTCTTAATGAAATGCAATGTTTTCAGAAGAAGCACCATTTATTGCCATCTTTCCTTGATCAATTCATTCTTACATTTCTACATTTAGCAGACACAGATGAACCCGTGTGCTTAGAAGAGATTGAGGACTTTTAAATATGCAATGAATATACTTTATCAAGTCATCAACACTGATCATTAGTGACACCAGGCGTCGTTCAAATACATTGCACAGTGTGTAACCTGCATATGTGGCCACTTGGTGTCAGCATGATCCAGCAATGACATCTTGAAATGCGGCCATTTTGAATTTAAAAATATTTTGATGTTGTATCAACAAAAATACATGTGCATATATTGGAAGATACAATGTGATGTGTGAAATAATATATTTTGATATATGGGACTCTAGTGATTATATTTTTCTATATTCTGCAATATATGCATGAACCATGTATAGCCATATATTGATCAAATATATATTTAGCAATAAGACAGAAACAATACAGGACTAACTAGTTTTATTGAAACACTTTTTCCTTTTTATTAACATGGGTTTACATACAAAATTAAATGTCAAAAAAAAATTCCCACTCTGCCTACAAAGGTCCCCACTTCAATACAGATTGAGGCAAATGATCGTCCACATTTAATCATTCAGCAGACACTTTTATCCAAAGTGACTTCAATCAGGACGATTCTCTCTCTCTCTCTCTCTCTCTCTCTCTCTCTCTCTCTCTCTCTCTCTCTCTCTCTCTCTCTCTCTCTCTGTCTCTCTCTCTCTCTCTCTCTCTCTCTCTCTCTCTCTCTCTCTCGCTCTCTCTCTCTCTCACTCTCTCTCTCTGTCTCTCTCTCTCTCTCTCTCGCTCTCTCTCTCTCTCTCTCTCACTCTCTCTCTCTGTCTCTCTCTCTCTCTCTCTGTCTCTCTGTCTCTCTGTCTCTCTCTCTCTCTCTCTCTCTCTCTATGCTGGGAGGTGGAGGGGAATGTGTTTGAGAGCGTGTTACTATCGTGTGCTTTTTATTTGTTTTTGTCTTTTGATAATTTATGTTTTTTGTAAATATTGATTTATTGTAATGTAACAATTGTTAAAATAAAGAAAGACTAAAAGTAAAAACACAAAGTCTCTCTCTCTCATTTGCTCGTCCTCTCTATGAAATACACATTATTTGTAGCAGGAGCTCCATCTATTGACATCTTAATTTAATAAATTCAGTCTTGATCTTAGAACAGAAAATGTGCTGTTTAGTACACATAAACATGACTGAATGAGTCTCTGATGAGAAGGACTACAACACAGTACTTTTAATCATAGCCAGAGACATCAGGCATCATTCATATTGCACAGTGTGCAGCCTGCATTATGTGACCACTTGTTGGTGTCAGTATCATCTAATAATGACATTTTAGCCCCACATGAGAGGACGGGCCTTTTTCAGTAAAATGTTACTTACTACCAAAATTCACATTCATTCATCTGTTCTGGCAAATATGACTTAAACCAAATATTGCCCTTTTGACCATTGTTTGAGTGCTTATGAATGACTGAAACGCATGTGTCCGTGTTTCACTCCGTCTCGAATCGCGCTCGAGAAACAGTGTCTCTTTCACGGCTCGTTATGCTTTCAACTCGTCTCGAGCAAGACGACATTCACGTTACATGATTTGACTGATTTTTAGGGTGATAAATGATCATTCATGTTTTCATAGCCGCTGGACAAATTCAATACAAAATCACTGAGAGCAAGGGGGGTGTTTCGGGAGCCCAATGCAGCTGGCGTATTCTGCGTTTAGGGAGGATCGGCTCGGATCGGCTCGGATCTTCTTACTTTGTAAGTCGCTTTGGATTAAAGCATCTCCTAAGTGACTAAATGTATATGTAAATGTAATGCCAATTAATCTGACATTTGGACAATTTGACCTCAAAGTGAATGGCAAAACTGTCATTATTTATGTATAATTATACTGTATAGATCCCAACATATCTGTCATTTATATGACAGTGGTGCTCTATTGATTAATATATTGAAACCAAAAGGGACAAGAAGAGCCTGAAATGACAAATAACTGGCAAAAAAACTTTATTTACACTAATAAACGGCAACATACTGAAATCACATACATGTCATATTTTGTGGTTGTTCAGCCAGTGTGTAGAAATCACTGTCAGAGGGGTTTGTGGGTAAATGTGCCGTGTCATAAACCGTGTTTAATCTGACGGGCTTCTGAGCAGACGGGTGTAATGATGTGTTTCCAGAGTCTAGGACCGTTGCATAATAAGTGGATGAGACTACCTGAAAGGGACAGTTTTATTATTTAATTGAATAACATTTGGGTTTATCAGCTCTATCATGATTTATAATATTTTCTTATCACATCTGTAACTGAGCGCCAGTGTTGTTGAACACTGTTTGGGAAATACTGCAGTCATGCTAATAGATAAACACTGTAGATTCAGTTTTACCTCATCATCGTCTCTTGTGTTCCTCTGATCTGATGAGACTGAGTCTATGGTTGGACAAATGATGAAAGTGTGAATGTGAACATACAAGAATACAGAAGTTAAAAACATTTTAGCATCCAGTTTTGCTTTCACAGCGTTTGTACCTTGTGTCTTTTTACATCTCCGCTTGAGCAAAAACAAGCTCAGTCCTCCGGCTAACAACAGAATCAAACACACACACACTATAATGATGGGGAGGACATCTGGAAAACACATACACACCACATTAAAGATGACATTCAGGCAGTCAGAGACACAGTGTTATCATGGCCAGTGATGAATACTTGGGAATACTTGACTACTGCATACCATGACTGACAAATCAGAATCACATATTTCACAGAGCCATGTAATAAGATGCATTATACAATACATCCCAATCAGAAGGTTAGTTTTTCTTTCATCAGTTTTAAAGGATATTACCAAAATAGCCCACCAGAAGCTTCAGGTCAACCAGAACACCATCAATACAGTGACTGGAGACAAACAAGTCAGGTACAATTAATCTAAAGGTAATCTAAAAAGTAGTCACCCCAAACCGAGTCACCTAGATTACGTTACAGTTCTCATCACATAATCTGTAATTAGTAACGGACAACAACTGATACGTAATCTACCAGCACTGATTTTCAGTCATGTGACTGGAAGGCCTGTCGATTTCACATCACACGTTTCAAGCCACGAATATTTCGATCACCACTCAAAATAAACTAATATGTGAAAAAACCTCATAGAGCACCAGCTGCATATTTCAATCACTAAAAACAAAAGGAATGTTCAACACGCATAAAGTGCCTTAATGTAATTAAAAAGTAATATTACAATATCTAATTCAATATGCACCTTATTGCTAATGCATCGTTCCAATGTTTTTCTGTGGTAAAGTGTTTAACGTGAAATTGTGTGCACTTTTGAAGCAGGCCAGTAGGTGTTTATCACTAATGCACAATCATCATTTAATTAGTCTCTTAATTATCTCATTAACTTGAACTCTTTGAGGACTTGGGATTTGACTCGAGACTTGTTTGTGACTTGAAAGTAATGACTTGGTTCCTCTTCTGGTGAAATCAGCTGCTGAGTTCATGGGTGGAATAAACACATGACAGGACTTTTTCTTTCTGACATCTGATATACAGTTCACATCATCAATGAGGTGTATACTGAATTCAGTGTTTTAATATCACTCTCTTTACTACATTAGCACTTCTATATATGTGTGTGCTTGTTATTAAAACTCACCAGACAGGACTGAAGCATCTGTTTGTTCTTGATTTTTCATCGTTGTCCGTAGATGATATAGACATTATAATTACACTGTTTATCTGATTGCGTGTGCATTTTATGTTCAGTTTGTTGTTAATTGTTCCTCACCTGTAACATGAAGCTGAATCTCTGTGAAAAGTGGACTGTAGCTGATCTCTGTAGGATGGTTTTTCACATGTGCTCCACAGAAATACACTCCATCATCATGTCTGCTCACATTCACAATAGACACAGTAAAGACATGCTCCTGTTTGCTTTCATCCAGAGAAAATCTTTCAAGAGTAAGGTAAGAGCGTAGTGATCCATTCTGGACTTTAAACAGCTGCTTCAGATGATCTTTATATTTCTCTGGATATTTACAGCGGATGAGAGCAGTTCCTCCTAAATAAGCGGTCTGTTCTTCTGATGTCCCACAACACAACTCTGAAACCAACAACAATCTCAAGTATATATTTAGTCACTTTAATAAAAAATGAAATATTAAAAGTGTAATATTAATTCTCAGGATGAAATATAAGATATAATGTAAAGTGCTGACATAGGAAATCATGTGAATATTAATTCGTACCTTGCTCCACATCTAATTTCACCTCCTGAAGTGATTTTCCATCAGCTTTACATCTGTACGTCCCGCTGTCGTTTACGGTCAGGTTTCTGATGAGCACACTAATCAAGCCCAGAGATTTATCATCAATCATAGAGAATCTCTCTTCTGGGATCCATAATTTTCTTTTTTCTTCTGTCATGGCTGTACATTCACTGCCATACATTTTGCAAAAGCTTTTTGTACTTTCTTTAGTTGTTTCAGGTTTATACACACAGTGTATGATGACACTTCCTCCCGTGATGCCAGTCACAGCGTCAGCAGCATCACCCATGTGACCTGTGAAACCCACCCATGTGAAAGTCACTTCCTGTTTTAACAAGTGCCTTATGATCAGATGCTGACAACAGACTTAAACATGCACAAATAAAGACAAAATACCTGCACATAAACACATGTGCACTAACACACACACACACACACACAACACACCACACACACAGACACACACACACACACACACACACACACACACACACACAGACACTCACACACACGCACACACACTCACCACACACACACACACACACACACACACACCACCCACACACACACACACACACACACACAGACACACACACACACACACACACACGCACACACACACACACACACACACGCACACACCACTCACACACCCACACACACACCCACACACACAACCACACACACACAACACACACACACAGACACTCACACACCGCACACACACCACACACACACACACACCCACACTCACACACACACCCACACTCCACACACACACACAGACAGACAGACCACACACCCACACAGACCTCACACACACGCACACACACTCACACACAACCCACACACACACACACACACACACACCCCACACCCACACACACTCCACACACACACACACAACACACACACACACACACACACACACACACACACACACACACACACACACACACACACACACACACACACACACACACAACAGACAGACAGACACACACACACACACACACACATGATTTGATCTCAGTTGAGTAAATAGTTTAAAACAGCTGTCACATACAGGCTGATAGTGTAATGAAAACAGCACCTGACCTTTAATCAGGCAGATGGTGAAGAAGAGAAGGGTCTTCATCATCATCACTGTTGATAAAAATCTCGTTCCTGTGAATCCGTACTTTCTTCAGCAGTCAGGGACGATGTGTTCTTCTGTTGTGTCTGATTTTGAGTCTCTATCTTGCACGTTTAAAAGCTTTTTTATAAATCAAACAGCTCCACCTCTTCCCTTTCCTCTTTGTTAAACTCTTCTGACTCACAGTGATGAAATACAGTGCTGCTGTCAGTGACTCACGGTGAAGTTAAACCAAAGAGAGTGACCATGACCATCTTTCTGTCTTATAGCTCCTGTGCACGTCTGAAAGCTTCTTCCACACTAATTATCACACATTTACAGAAACACATAGTCTGAAGAGCAAAAAACACATTGATGCGTACATCTATGTGTGGCTTCAAATCAGTCTTTGTATCTTTTTTCATAAGCCATGATGCCACTGTTCACTGACTGTTACCAAATAAATAATAGAGTCAAACCAGTGATGGTTTAAAATGCATATTTAATGTTTGAACAACAGAGGGCGGCAAACTCAAACAGGACGTGTGTGGTTTACAAACTAAGTCAAACAACTGACTAGTTAAGGTGATGTGTGAGTTAGTGTCCCTATAGGATTATCATTTTGAATTCAAAACACTTTATAAGTGAAAAACAGAAAACTGTATAATAAACACACAATTGATGAACTGTACAATGATATGTGATATGAACAATGTGCATAATTCATTCAGCATGCATTACAATCTCATAACTGATACAGCACCGAAACACACTGCTTTATTTCACATGGTCATCTCTGAACAAACACAGTGCAGTTGGAAACAAATAATATGTTTAAATGAATACAAATTCATAATGAAAATACATCTGTAAGTGGATCCTTTTTCTACCCGCGTTTTGCTGCATTAGCCATGTTTAGACGCTTTTGGATGCAAGGATGTGTTATGTATGAACAACATTTAAAAGCACAGCTGTGGTGTATACAAAGTGTCCAGTTGAGTTGTTTTCTTGTACTTTCCAGCAGATGCTCTGCACTGGTGTTTATCTAAAGATTCAGTCATCTGTAATTTCACAGGGGTGTGATAAAACGACTAACTATCTGAGAGTGAACACAGAGATCAGATCAAGCGTCACATGCAAACACATGCTACTGGAGTTTTTCCTCACAATTATGAATGTCCTTCACATTTATGAGCCGTTTTTGATTAAACACAAGCATAGTTCATTAGGTTAACATCTGAGCATGTTCCACTAATCACAAACAAACACGAAGTCACACAATACTTCCTGTTTTGAGTGAAAAACAGACTTTTCCTGCCTTTACAATACATGGTACTTTATTTAAAATTGTACATTTAATGAAATGAGATATACTACATTTCTAAGTGTAACTGAAGTGTCATCATGACCAGACTCTGTACACTTTTAAACCTACAGGTTCTTTATTGACTTTGATGTTCCATGACGAACCATTGACATCCATGGGATCTTTACATTCCACAAAAGGTTCTTTCACGAGTTCACACTTACATATAATAAATAGAATAGATATTATGTGTATCTGGCGTGCTGTCAGAAGGGAGGGCTCTGAGCTCGGAAATTTGTCCCAAACCCAGAGTAACCCCCCCCGGTTATGACAGAAATAAATGTAAGTGTGGAGAAGGGGTGGAGGAGGGATGCTGGAAAACTGTCAAGAAACAGAGGTGAGTCAGCTGTGTATATATATATACAGTATATATATATATATATATATACACCTCTTACCTTGTTAACTGGGTTGATTACTGATTGTGCTCCCCTCTGTTAATTAGGTTAATTATCTGAACGTGCTCCTCCCGAACTTTGTTAATAAAACATAATTTATAGTAGACACAATTCTTTAGATTATTAAAATGTTCCTCACACTAAGAAAAACACAGTTCTTTTAAGAACTAATCACTACAAGTTTCTTTGTAAAACCAAAGGAAATAAACCCTTCAGAAAGGTTTTAAGAGTGGACTAGCTGAGTGATGAGCGTGGATGGACGTGCGCGGACTGCTGGGATGTGCGCGGACTGCTGTAATGACAGTAAATATCCTCGTTATTGAAGGTTACTTTAGCGTCACTGAGAGACTCTTCATGCTTCTGGAAACGCACCGAAGCGTACAGGAGCCCATCAGAGGGGTTTCTGGGTAACTGTGCTGTTGAATACAGTGTGTCGTGTGGATCAGATGAGTCTGTGGGATGTGTAACAGTGGAATATAACACATTGTCCTCAGTTCCCGAGACTGAACGCTGTCTGACGTCTCTGATATTCTCATAGTCACATGCTGTATTAGATGCCTGAAAATAGGTGAGAGAAATAAACTAGATTTAATATGAGGGCTGCGTGATTGATTTAAATAAAACTGAAATCGTGATATGACTTAATGAGATTATGAAATATAACCTAAACAAAGGCTGTGATTTAATAATATTTATGTGCCGTGAGTTTCAGAGTGAAAGGTGGCACTGTGTCCATTTACACGCAAGCATTTACAATGTTTCTCCTTTGTGTGTTACTTATTCATTATTTGTATATTTAATACATATTTTATTAATTATGGTAATAATAAATATTTGTATTTAATCATAGTAATAATAATAGTTTTACAAATAATCAAATTGTGCAGCACTGCAAACCAAGCACAGCAAACATGTTCTTATTATTTATTATTATTTTATTTTTTTAACTGTTAAGGAGTTGAAGGATTACATATTTGCATTGCATTGCAAATGATCACACATTCACCAGCGAGTATTTTTTTGTCACTGCTGCAGTCATAAGAAAACAATTCACATGTTCTGTAATTAATTAACATGGATCTAGTTCTGCTTCATGTGCAAATGCAGTCAACAAAATGTTCATTAAAACAAGAAATGAAACACCTCTCACCTCTCCACCGCTCATCTCCGTCCTGTCTGTGGAAGAATGCTGATCTGTGGATTATAACCAGAGTACAAATACTCACAACACAACTTTATTCATAGTTTTAATATGCAACAATACACTAAAGTTGCCTTAAATGGTCATATGATGCGATTTCAAGTTTTTCTTTCTCTTTGGAGCGTTACAAGTTGTTGGTGCATAGATAAAATCCCTGAAGTTACAAAGACTAAAGTCTCAAAACCAAAGAGATGTTCTTTATAAAAGTTAAGACTCTGGCACGCTCTCCTAAAACGGCTAATTTAAACACACCCCCACATGTCTACATCACAGTGTGGAAATATTTGCATCAGGCGTGGTTTCAGTAACACAGTAGTGTTGATGCAGCCGTCTCAAGGAGACACTGTGTTTCTAGGCGAAAGCAAAAGAGCTTTGGCCTTCAGAAAGTAGATGCATTTAAGAATCATTAAGATTACTTACAACAGAACAACACAACCCAGACGTTATCACAACGCATTTTATGGACGACCGTTTCGTGAATCTAGGAGAGGAGGTAATTCTGACTTTGCAATGACAATCTGGCACTTCTGAATCAGCGACTGTATGTTTTGTTATTAGTATAATATATTTGATTTGACGGCCAATCACTATGCACTGTGTCAGTTGGCCAATCAGAGCAGACTGTGCTTGTCGGAAGGAGAGATTTGTAGAAAACAAAGCGTTTGATAGAAGCGGGGCATAGAGGACCTACAAGTACGGTATTTGAAGTATTTGAACAGTATTTGCAGTGAAGTATTTGAAAAATAATGTTTTTTTTTACATTAAAGCATGTCAACATATTCTGTTACACCAAATACACAAAATAATGATCTTTAAAAAAGCATCATTTGACCCCTTTAAGAAAACATGACAAGAACTATTTGATACATTTGGGCCTGGGCATACAGTTTTAGAGTGTCTTCAAAAAAAAACTGCAATCCCATTTTCCAAGGAATCAGATGAGAACTGGCTAAACTGCTCATGTTATTTGAATTAAAAATGACAGAGAGAAAGTAAAGCAGTAGCAGGCTACACAAGGTCAGTAGACCGGTAAATCATGTGTGTGTTTGTGATCTTCACCTCGTGCCTCGATGTATCCTAATTTGTATAATAACAGGACAGACGCTCCCATCAGCAGCAGAGTGACACAACAGCAAGAGATGATGATTCTGCCAGAAACACCTGGAGAACAGAAGCCAGTAATACCAGTGAAAATAAACAGTATGTGCAATAAACCACATTTTAGAGCAGCCTTAGAGCAAACTTACAAAATCCCATTAAATACACATTGTACATATGAACAAAGAAACCTGTGATAATTAATCTGCATTGCTAACCCTTTTGATTTTTATGATAAAAAAACTGTCTAAACTTTCATTGAAGTATACAATTTTAAAATGGGTGGGGGGGGGGGGGGGGGATCTCATAATGATATAAATGTTTTGCTCTAATACATGTTGAACATAACTAACAATATCATTGTATTCAATACTTTTTGCAACCTCCTTTTGCCAAGATAAGAGCACTGATATTTCAACTCAAACGACATGGCTATCTAAACTGGACTCTCTGAGGGTAAAGGTACCCATTTCTAAGGATACCAGTAATTGTGGCCAATGTGTATTAGATACAAATGTTTATTTAATAATGTGATTTTCCCCCATTTTCATTTTTTTATTCAATGAAATAAAGATATTAACGATCAAATGGTAGTCAAACATTACCATTTAGTATAGTATTCGTTTTGAGATAATTTTGAATACTTTGCATCTGCAAATTTCCTAAAATCTATTTGTGGCTGCTCAGTTTTTTCACTTCTGCTTTCATAACCTCAGGAAATCACAAAACACAACTTCTCTCTCAACTATTCATTCTCTGAATTTACCACTATCTCTGATGTTAAGACAATTACTGATGCGGATCACCTTTAAATAGAAACAGTGTAGATCACTGGTAAAACATACTTTTCTTGACTTCTAGATTGACTTTAGTGATGACGTGAGCTCCACACCAGTATATCCCAGAATCCTCTTCTCTCAGATCAGTGATGTTCACAGTAAAGACTCCAGCAGATGCTTCATCACTGAAAGAGAATCGATCATCTCTGATCGTCTCCAATGAAACTCCATCCTTCACACACATGGAGGCTTCATGTGCTTTGCAGAAGATTTTCTGATCTTCATCATGATGTTTGCACTGGATTGACATGTCGTCTCCTTCATACTTAGTCAAGTTCAGCTCTGGACATGATTACAAACACAAGAACATCAATTCACAGCCGTAGCTTCACATATTCAGAAGAATAGACCCTCCTCACCCTCGTTCATGATGACCATCAGATGAGTGTAAAGATAATTGAGGTCTGTTTCTGATGTCACAGCACACCAGTATTTCCCAGCATCCTCTGCTGTCAGTCCAGTGATGGTCCCAGTGAACACACTTGCAGAGACATCATCTTTCAGAGTAAGTCTGTCAGTCTTGGTCTCACTGAAATGATTTCCGTCTCTAGTGGAGCGCTTCCCCTTACAGAGAGACTTTGTGTTTGATTCATAGATTGAATCATAAGGGCAGATGATCTCAGCAGATTCTCCTTCACGTCTCACTACTTGAGGCACTAAAAACAAACACACATTTAACACATTATTCTGAATTTACCAGCTGAATACATATTGCCTAGACTCTACATTACTTATTGGCATGGAATGGTGGCTGTTAAAAGTGCACAACAAAGAAATAAAAAACAAAACAGATTTATTCTAACCCACAAAAAAAATAAAACAATTATAAAATAACACAGGGATTCGCTGAGGAGAAACAAAACTACATATAACACTAAGGAGACCAAACAATGAAGGTGCATCATTGTGCCATAATAGGGCCCAACTGAAGAGGAAGGGGGCTCTGGAGGCGGGTATGGAGCAGGCCAAGGACTGAAACCGAGAGAAGTTGATGACGCTAGAAAATAGGGTAGCATGTCAGAGGGAAGAGCCAAGGAGGAGCCTGGAGCAGAGGAGCCAGATGGGGATCCAAAGCCAGGAAGGAGACACTACCAGAGAAAGTTCTTAAACTTTCTTCCAGTTCTTAAAAGCTGAGGAATTCCAAAGGAACGCTGTTATTTTGACAGGAAAAAAACAAAGAATATAAACGACATGCAGCGTGTCAATTCTGCATGTTATACAAGACTCTCTCGCTCTGTATCATTCTTTGCGTGTGTGAGACAAAGCAACAGTGATTCGTGCGCCTTCACACTACAGTTAACGGTACGCAAATAGAACACTGCACATCCGGATGAACTGAAAAATACAATTCTAATAAATTATAGTAACGCTGCATTTTATTGTCAGTAGCGGTAATGGTGTTGTAATGGGGGAAACAGTAATTAGTTTGATTACTCGTCACTGAAAAAAAACGTCTCAGGTTACGTATGTAACCATGGTTCCCCGAGTGGGGAACGAGACACTGCGTCCCCTAGGGGTCGCTACGGGGGAACGCCCTCAGCGTGACTCGGTCTGAAGATACATATGAAAAAACACCACCTGTTGGCCGGCGACAGCCCATGACGTCACTACCGGCGTGCCACAATAAAAGTGCCGCCGGGAGAATACATCATCAGCTTCTTCGTCTGAAGCTTGCGTCCGAAGCATGGCTCGAAGCCTAGGGGACGCAGTGTCTCGTTCCCCACTCGGGGAACCATGGTTACATACGTAACCTGAGACGTTCCCCTTCATGGGAACTCGAACTGCGTCCCCTAGGGGTCGCTACGGGGAACGTTATACCCACTTCACCATGCTGAGGGGAATGCAAGCCAATTTCTCAAAAAAGGCGAGCACCAAGCCAGCTCTACCCGGCTAAGGGAGTTGCCCCTGGGACGGCTGATGGCTGTCAGTGATATTATCCCCTTCGGCCAAAGGCCCGAGCTGCATACCCTAGTACTTACCTGCTTTTCTAGGTGCCGGGATTACCGGGCCTAGGGTAGAGCTCAAAGTCTTGGAATCAGAAAAAGATTCCTTTAAGGGGATATGGCCAGGCACCTGCTCACTAGGTCCTGGCCGATCACTCAGGGGTTATCACTTGCTCTCAAGCTTACCGAGGGAACTGTCTCAACAGACCTCTTGGTAGCGTACACCCCTTTCTTTTCCCTTTTTTTTTTTTTTTTGGACCCAACATATATGGGACAGGGGAGCGGGGCCCAAGGCACAAGCCGGGGCTTTAACCAACTCAAAAAAGGGCACGAAGCTGTGCGCGTAACCCTACCCTTACGGGATTTTTAGAAAGAACGCAGAATCTTTGATGTGCGGACTTACCACTGAGTGGATTTTAGAAAGTGCCCAAAGTCTAACGTGCGCACTTACCATAACATGGATTTTTAGAAAAGAACGCAGAACATTTGATGTGCGATCTTACCACTGAGTGGATTTTAGAAAGTGCCCAAAGTCTCGAGTGTGCACTTATTAGAAGAACGTTCTATGCCCTGGAGCGGAGAACTACTCATTCCTCGGAGTGAGAGGGAACTCAGACGCTCAGAAGGGAGCGGCAAGCTCATAGATGACCCTCTGGTTGAGGGGAGCAATGCTGGCTCGACCAACAAGGCGAGCGACCTATCACAGAGCTCTGGGGGGCGGAGAAACTCGGACGCTCAGAAGGGAGCGGCATGCTCATAGGTGACCCTCCGGTTGAGGGGAGCAGTGCTAGCTCTACCGACGGCGAGCCCTGGAGAGCGGAGAACTCATTCCTCGGAATGAGAGGAACTCAGCTACCAATGAGGAGCTCTAGAGCGGAGAACTCACTCCTCAGAGTGAGACCTATAACGAGCTCTGGAGAGTGGAGAACTCATTCCTCAGAATGAAAAGGCACTCCGCCGCTCAGAAGGGAGCGGCAAGCCCAACCATGAGCTCTGGAGAGCGGGGAACTCATTCCTCAGAATGAGAGGGAACTCCCCCCTCAGCAGGGAGCGGCATGCTCATAGATAACCCTCTATAGTGAGGGGAGCAATGTTAGCTCGACCAGCAAGAGATCACAGAGCTCGGAGGAGCGGAGAACTCATTCCTCAGAATGAGAGGGAAACTCAGACGCTCCGCAGGGAGCGGCATGCTCAAAGATGACCCTCTAATGAGGGGAGTAATGCTGGCTCTACCTATAACGAGCTCTGGAGAGCGGAGAACTCATTACTCAGAATGAGAAGGAACTCAGACGCTCAGCAGGGAGCGGCATGCTCATAGATAACCCTCTATAGTGAGGGGAGCAATGCTAGCTCTACCTATAACGAGCTCTGGAGAGCGAGGAACTCATTCCTCAGAATGAGAGGGAACTCCCCGCTCAGCAGGGAGCGGCATGCTCATAAATAACCCTCTATAGTGAGGGGAGCAATGCTAGCTCGACCAGCAAGACAGATCACAGAGCTCGGAGGAGCGGAGAACTCATTCCTCAGAATGAGAGGGAAACTCAGACGCTCCGCAGGGAGCGGCATGCTCAAAGATGACCCTCTAATAAGGGGAGTAATGCTGGCTCTACCTATAACGAGCTCTGGAGAGCGGAGAACTCATTACTCAGAATGAGAAGGAACTCAGACGCTCAGCAGGGAGCGGCATGCTCATAGATAACCCTCTATAGTGAGGGGAGCAATGCTAGCTCTACCTATAACGAGCTCTGGAGAGCGGGGAACTCATTCCTCAGAATGAGAGGGAACTCCCCGCTCAGCAGGGAGCGGCATGCTCATAAATAACCCTCTATAGTGAGGGGAGCAATGCTAGCTCGACCAGCAAGACAGATCACAGAGCTCGGAGGAGCGGAGAACTCATTCCTCAGAATGAGAGGGAAACTCAGACGCTCCGCAGGGAGCGGCATGCTCAAAGATGACCCTCTAATGAGGGGAGCAATGCTAGCTCTACCTATAACGAGCTCTGGAGAGCGGAGAACTCATTCCTCAGAATGAGAAGGAACTCAGACGCTCAGCAGGGAGCGGCATGCTCATAGATAACCCTCTATAGTGAGGGGAGCAATGCTAGCTCGACCAGCACGGAGAGCGACCTATCACAGAGCTCTGAGGAGCAGAGAACTCATTCCTCAGAATGAGAGGGAACTCCGCCGCTCAGAAGGGAGCGGCACTATCACAGAGCTCTGGGGGGCGGAGAAACTCGGACGCTCAGAAGGGAGCGGCATGCTCATAGGTGACCCTCTGGTTGAGGGGAGCAGTGCTAGCTCTACCGACGGCGAGCTCTGGAGAGCGGAGAACTCATTCCTCGGAATGAGAGGAACTCAGCTACCAATGAGGAGCTCTAGAGCGGAGAACTCACTCCTCAGAGTGAGACCTATAACGAGCTCTGGAGAGTGGAGAACTCATTCCTCAGAATGAGAAGGCACTCCGCCGCTCAGAAGGGAGCGGCAAGCCCAACCATGAGCTCTGGAGAGCGGGGAACTCATTCCTCAGAATGAGAAGGAACTCAGACGCTCAGCAGGGAGCGGCATGCTCATAGATAGCCCTCTATAGTGAGGGGAGCAATGCTAGCTCGACCAGCAAGGAGAGCGACCTATCACAGAGCTCTGAGGAGCGGAGAACTCATTCCTCAGAATGAGAGGGAACTCAGACGCTCCGCAGGGAGCGGCATGCTCAAAGGTGACCCTCTAATGAGGGGAGCAATGCTAGCTCTACCTATAACGAGCTCTGGAGAGCGGAGAACTCATTCCTCAGAATGAGAACCGGAAATTTCCACCTAACCTCGGTCAGGTGAAGTTTACGGTGGTTACAGGGGAATTAGAGAGGAATGAGAGGGCTTGCCTCTCTCTGACCCGCGCCTTTCTCTCACCCTAGCCGCAGGAGGGGGAGGGGCATGAGTCGCGAGACTAGCCTTCTGAGCCCATCTCTGACCCTCAGACCGAGATGGGCTAGGACCCCTGGTTGTTCGGGCTCAGACCTGGATTATATAGAACCTTATCCAGGTCTTTCAGCAGATCAGTCTGGTACGCCTTAGTGTGCAACGAAGCGACGGTCTGACCTGCTGCTGCATATACCCTGCCATTTAAGCGAGATTCAGGGGCTTAGGTGGCCAGGGGGGAGCCTTGAGAGAGGATGTCTGCCACAGAGAGATAAGCTGTTTATCATCTCTTGCACAGGGGACATCCCCTCATAGCCATTTTCACACAATGTCAGCATAACTAGTATGCTGAAACCTATGAATACGAGAAAAAAATAGCTTTTTTTTTTTTTTTTACTCCTTCTCAATCTCCACATCGAGATTTTATGAAGAAAGGAAGGCTCACTCGAGCTGGGGGTGATTTGGCCAGAAAGATAAATTTTTATGATCCACAACCCCCAAAAACTCGTTCATATGCAGAGAAGAGCACTAGCCGCTGAATCTGATTATGTCAGAAAGATCGCATCGTCACAATCCAGCAGCTCACTCTTGTTCTCGGCCGACGCGCGCGAAAAGGGGCGGTCCCTCTTTTCACTCATCGGCCACATCCAACTGCTAATTTCATTACCTCCGTGCCTCGGCAGCGGTGGGTCCCGAATAGCGGGAAGCAGACGGCTGCCCCTCTTCCTCGGAAAGGGACAGGACGAGAGCGGAGCTTTTACATTGAAAAAACTCACAGTGCACGCAGATTCCCCTCAAGGACATCGCGTGCGTGCTCCTTGCCCAAACAAAAGACGCAAAGATTGTGTGTGTCATCGCGGTGGGGTCCCGATTTTATCCACACACAATCTTAAACGCCTTGCTAGTGCTCGCCATAGTAGAAAGGAAAACTGTACTCTTACCAGATTCAGTTGCACGCTTCAAACAAACCAGTCAGTGAAGACGAAAAAGCTGATGATGTATTCTCCCGGCGGCACTTTTATTGTGGCACGCCGGTAGTGACGTCATGGGCTGTCGCCGGCCAACAGGTGGTGTTTTTTCATATGTATCTTCAGACCGAGTCACGCTGAGGGCGTTCCCCCGTAGCGACCCCTAGGGGACGCAGTTCGAGTTCCCATGAAGGGGAACTAACGCTGTTTACTTATAACGCTGTTATTCCCATCACTGGTAATGAGTTTGTTGGAAACACGAGCAGTTCTGTCTTAGCCATGTTGAGTTCCAGGTGATGGCCCTTCATCCAGCAAGAAATGTCTGTTAGACAAGGTGAGATGCGAGCAGCTATCGTCAGATCATCAGGATGGAACGAGAGGTAGAGTTGAGTGTCATCAGCATAGCAGTAATATGAAAAGCCATGTTTCTGAATGACAGAACCTACTGATGCCATGTAGACAGAGAAGACAAGTGGTCCAAGAACTGAGCCCTGAGGCACCACAGTAGCTAGATGTTGCGACTTGGACACCTCACCTCTCCAAGATACCTTGAAGGATATATCTGAGAGGTAAGAGTCAAACCACTGGAGTGCAGTTCCTGAGACGCCCTTTGCCAGTAGGGTTGACAAGAGGATCTGGTGGTTAACCACATCAAAAGCAGCGGACAGATCCAGCAAGATGAGTATTGAAGATTTGGAAGCCACTCTTGCCAGTCTTAGGGATTCAACAACTGAGAGCAAGACAGTCTCGGTTGAATGTTCACTTCTGAAACCAGACTGGTTGCTGTCAAGGATGTTGTTCTATGTGAGAAAGGCAGTGACTTAGTTGAACACAGCTCGTTTAAGGGTTTTTGCTATGAAAGGCAGAAGGAAACCAGTCTGTAGTTCTCTAAAAGAGTTGGGTTAAGAATGAGTTTCTTAAGTAGTGGGGTTTATACGAGCCTGCTTCAATACTGAGGGAAAAACACCAGTGTGAAGGAATGTGTTAATGATGTGAGTGTGTACAGGTACAACTGCAGGATAAATGGCTTGAAGGAGATGAGATGGAATAGGATCAAGCGGACAAGTAGTAGGATGACTGGAAAGGATGAGTTTAGAGATTTCTGCCTCAGAGAGTGAAGAGAAGGACGTGAACGAGTATATGTTTGCTGATAAGATGTGCTTGACAGTTTGTGTTGTGGAGAATTGTGCACTGATTTAATTTGATTAATGAATGGGTTCAGTCTTCTGTCACAAAATGGTGGCTGTAGTAAGCGCACGAGTAGAAAACAAAACAGTATTTATTATAATCCACAAGGAAAACACAGGGAATCGCTGGTGAGAAACACAACTGCATATGTAATATTGACGAGACCGAACAATGAAGGGAAGGAACCCAGGCCATAAATAGAATGGGAGTAACCAAGGAAAATTGAAACATAAATAGAAACCAAGCAAACAAGATAAAACAGGCAGGCAGCGCAGGGAAAACTAAACTTAAACAGACTGTGGGTTTCATGTGGGCAATTTCATGTGCTAGGAAAGCTGTGCCTGAATTGTTTGGCCAGGCAGAAAAACAATGTTCTAGATTTCTAGATACTGATTACAGAAAATCACCTAAATGCAGTTTTTTTTCCACAATGACCAAATCTAAATGTATATTTTCATGTTTTCTAAAACAATTTTTTTAGGATGTGGTTAATTCAGGGTAAATGGGGCATATTTCCCAGCCATCTCAATGGTTAAAAGTGGCCAAATTGACCTAATTCTACCCTATTCTTGAATAAGTTTGAGAAATAAAAAGTATGCATTATCTGGCCACTTCATTATTAATACAGTGAAATCATCTGAACGGACTCACTGATGAGGTTGAGCTGGATTCTCGTGGTCAGGGAGATGAAAGTCAAATATGTGTCTCTGGTTTCTGCTCCGCACCAGTAAACTCCAGCATCTCTCACGCTCACATTACTGATGCTCACTGTAAAATCTCTCTCTTCATTTCTCTCAGATGAACCTCTCGTTTGTGTCACTTTAGATGAGCTGATGTTCTGACAGATGTGATTATAAGTGTGATTATCATCCTCTTTGCAAAAATGAACTTCATATGCCTCTGGGATCTGACAGATGATGTTGACTTCTTCACCAAGATACACAGATTCAGTCACATTCTGTAGATATTTTGCATCTATAAACCAAAATACATTACTTGATAATCTGAACAAATACTTTATATAAACAACACAAAGCATTTCTGGTCTCTCACCGTGTTTGACGCTCAGCTGAAGTTGACTGAAGATCTCAGTATAGTCAGATACTTTCACTCCACATCTGTAAGTTCCTTCATCTGCAGCTTTCAGCTCTCTAAAAAACACCATCAGGACTCCTGCTCTGGTGTCGTCATATAAAGAAACATCTCCATTCTCCATCCATTCATCCTGAACTCCTGGATTCTTCCTCTCTGAACATCCGTCTGATTCATTACAGATGTATTTTGGCTGGGTTTTGTATTGAGGATGTTCACACTTGATCATCAGACGACATCCCGAGAAACCGCTCACTCTAGACACGCCCACTTTAGCTGTCAATCACAAATATCTTATTGAATCACATTTTGTCAATTGAAGTTTTTATTCATTTAGAATATACCTTAACTCAACATCCATCTCACTGTGACTGTATATACATGTTTGATGGCAACATTGTTTCGTCTGAACGGACTCACTGATGAGGTTGAGCTGAATTCTCGTGGTCAGGGAGATGAAAGTCAAATATGTGTCTCTGGTTTCTGCTCCGCACCAGTAAACTCCAGCATCTCTCACGCTCACATTACTGATGCTCACTGTAAAATCTCTCTCTTCATTTCTCTCAGATGAACCTCTCGTTTGTGTCACTTTAGATGAGCTGATGTTCTGACAGATGTGATTATCATCCTCTTTACAGAGATGAACTGTATGTTCCTCTGGGATCTGACAGATGATGTTGACTTCTTCACCAATATGAGCATATTCTGTCACTCTCTTTGGATATCTTGCATCTATATAAACCAAAATAAACGACAGGAAAATCAGAATATATACATCATGCATGCAAGATTTACAGAGGCAAAATTAAAAAATACAAATACAAATAAATACAAACATTAAGATGATAGTTTATTTCTGGAGAGGTGGAACAAAGTCATTACTTTCAAGTCACAAGCAAGTCTCAAGCCAAATCCCAAATCCTCAAAGAGTTATATTACTCTTCGAAGACTCATATGAGCGTTACACTTTCTGCTCTTAAATCACTTGAATGAACATAAAGGCGATACTATTTGGTCTTTTAAATGACATTGAGCTACTACAGAGCTGCAAAAAAATCCTATTAAACACTTTTACCTTAATGCTAAAATATTAACAAATAGATGCTACACATTGCTCAGGCTTTTGGACATGAACACGTATCATACGATCCTCAACAATGGTGACAATAATTATTAATGCTACAGTGCATGATTGGAGTTTTTACTATGATGTTACCCAGTATGCATTGCAGCATGAAACATTTAGTTGATTGTCACCATTATTGAGATTTATACGCTGGTTCTTGATGTCTGTGTGTGTCTAAACAACATTGGAGTTTAAACATTTGCATGTGTTACATAAATGTAATATAACTTCAATATAACCATTAGCACAATAATTTATTTGCATGATTTAATTTCAGAGGGATGGATATTGAACTTTTGAATATATAAAATATAATGCAAATTAAATTATTAAATTTAAGTAATCATGTCAACGTTCAATGGTCATCTCACAATACTAGCTAATACCTGCTCATTGCATAGTATTAATCTATCTGCTTTATAACAGCTCATGCATTGTTACAGAGAAAGATCTAACTTAAGCATTAAAGGGTCAGGACCACAACTAAAGCAAACACTGATCTCCATGATGGTGGCATCATTTCAACCAATGAAACATCAACATCTGATCCTCTTTATTTCTATATAATAGGGGTGTAAATCGGATGGTTTGTCACGATTCGATACGATATTGATTCTCATACCCAGCGATACGATATTTGCTGATACCTCAAAAAATTATACGATACGATTCGATTCGATACAGGAGTATATTGATCGATATATCGATATTATCATATTATATACCTATTTTAAACAACCATCTACAGTTTTATTAACTAAAAAATGCAACCAAAATGTATACCATGAACATACATCTAATAATGCTGCTATGGGCTCAGTGCTAAACATCTTTTCTACAGATAACCAAATTACAAGCAATAGCATAAAATAAATACAATAGAAGAAAGACACGAGTTCAATAAACAGTGCTTTTCAGGTTTCTCAGCTCAGTCTAAAATAAATGTTCAGGTATGCTACAGAAATATAATAATCAAATGTAAAATAACTGCATAGTCTTCACTGTATAAATTGAATAGCCTGTAAATGAATACTTTTTGATGATATAAAGGCTATTTAGTCAGGAGCAGTGAGCACTTGTATTTTTCTTTGACAGCATTATATTTATTATTAGTTTTCTTTCACTTTAAGAATGAAAGCACAGATTTAATATACTGATACACATGCCTTTTCTTTCTCCACTGTTTACATTAAGACACGTGCTTTTCTTAACCTGCTGTTTACAAGGATATTAGCTAAAACATGCATTTTGATGTAGTTTTGTCTTACTTTATTCATCCATGCTCAAAAAAGCGGAGGAGAGCTCAATTCAGATGTGTGTGTGCGTGCGCTTCAGATGTCAAGTCAAGTCAAGTCACCTTTATTTATATAGCGCTTTTAACAATACAAATTGTAACAAAGCACTGCACAATATCAAAATAGGAAAATTGTGTTAATAATGTAAAATGACAGGATTTAACACTCAATTATCAGCTGAATGCATTTCATTATTGAATTTTGTGATGGCATCATCCAGCTCAGTTCAGTTTAAACAATATCTGTTCAATGATGTCGATGATTTTGCTGGAAATGAAGATGTGTGTGTGCATGCGTGCGCTTCAGATGTGTGTGTGTGCGTGCACTTCAGATGTGTGTGTGCATGCGTGCACTTCAGATGTGTGTCTGTGCGTGCGCTTCAGATGTGTGTGTGCATGCGTGCGCTTCAGATGTGTGCGTGCATGCGTGCACTTCAGATGTGTGTGTGTGCGTGCGCTTCAGATGTGTGTGTGTGCATGCGTGCGCTTCAGATGTGTGTGTGGAAAACTTCTCACACAGCGTGCGACTGTTCCGCCAACAATCCCGAGCATCTTATATGCTCGCCTTGTGCAGTGCTTATATCGAGTCCTGACACGTGAGATTGAACGAGAATGCACGCATTGGTGGTAATGCATAGACGGACTTTATATGAAAATGTGGACAGTGCCAAAATAAAGGTGCCTTTTTATGCGACAGATATCAATATTTTATCACTAATGCACAATCATAATTTAATTAGTCACTTAATTATCTCATTATCTTTAACTCTTTGAGGACTTGGGATTTTTTTTTTTGAGACTTATTTGTGGCTTGAAAGGAATGACTTGGTTCCTCTTCTGGTGAAATCAGCTGATGAGTTCATGGGTGGAATAAATATATGGCAGGACTTATTCTTTCTAACCCCTGGACTTTACACCTCTGGTCCTCGGTTTACCCACACCATAGCATTAACAGAATCAGTTATCCAAAAGAACTAGTTTGGTCATAGAAGGCAATGATTGTTCGCTGAATCATGCAGCGGAGTATCATCAGCTCATCTGTTCTCAAATCAGACGTGTCCGAAATAAACCGTTATCGGTTCAGTTTTATCGGAACACTTTTAAATGTCTTTTGAAAACTGTTTTAAAGGAGACATATCATTGTCTTTTTTGACAATACTGTATTTAACAACTGTATATGAGTATTTGTAATGTTGTTTTATGATTTGTGTTGTGTGAAACTTTATTTGCAACCATCTTGACCAGGTCTCTCTGGTAGAAGAGACTATAATATCTCAATGGCATTTCCAGGTTAAATAAAGGAAATAATAAAAGTAGTTCCTCACCGTGTTTGATGCTCAGCTGAAGTTGACTGAAGATCTCAGTATAGTCAGATACTTTCACTCCACATCTGTAAGTTCCTTCATCTGCAGCTTTCAGCTCTCTAAAAAACACCATCAGGACTCCTGCTCTGGTGTCGTCATATAAAGAAACATCTCCATTCTCCATCCATTCATCCTGAACTCCTGGATTCTTCCTCTCTGAACATCCGTCTGATTCATTACAGATGTATTTTGTCTGGGTTTTGTATTGAGGATGTTCACACTTGATCATCAAACCACCCCCCAAGTAGCCAGTCACTCTAGACACGCCCACTTCATAAATACTAATAATATGGAGATGAATAGTGTTAATAATGGAGTAACTGTATGAGTGTTTGTCGATCCAAACTCCACATAAATAAACTCCTCCATCATCTGGTGTCACAGCAGTGATTCTCACACTGAAGAGGTTATTGTGTCTGTTATCATACATGCTGAATCTTTCTTTCTGATACCATGTGTCAGTAGTGATCACCTCATCAATGATGTCATTTTTTGTTTTGAATAAGATTTTTCTAGAATTCCTTTGATCCTTTGAATATTCACAGTTGAGATCAGCAGTTTGTCCACCATTTACTCTCACTGTATTTGATATTCCACAACATGAATCTGTCAACGTTCAAGTTTCATTAATGATCTGGGAGAACTACATAACAATATGAATCAAAGAAAACATGGAAAAATTCATCCGATTGATAGTTTGTACTACTCACCCATAATATGGAGATGAACAGTGTTAATAATTGAGTAACTGTATGAGTGTCCGTTGATCCAAACTCCACATAAATAAACTCCTCCATCATCTGGTGTCACAGCAGTAATCATCACACTGAACTGTTTTTTATATTTGTCATCAGAAATATGGAGTATTTCTTTTTTCCCTCTGCTGTAAATTGTCTCAATGGAGTCTTTTTCTTCTTTTAATATGATTTTGGGATTATTAATATGATTCTGTGAATATTCACAACTGAACGTGGCAGTTTCTCCAACATTCACCATCATTCTCTTTGAAATTTTACAGCAATAATCTGTCATTCGAATAATGAAAAAATGTATTTAATTCATATATAAGCTTTGGGATGATCAGTAGTTTTACTACACAAAGACTTTGATCTTAAAATGACTGACCTTCTTCTACATTCAAAATCATGTCAGTGAACCAACGCTTGAAAACCCTGATCCGATATTTTCCAGCATCTTTTTGGTTCAAATCTCTGATGTAGATCATGAGTTTTCCCTCATCGTTGGGAAACAGTGTGAATCTTCCTTCATTTATCCATTTATCATGCTTTTTATAATAAATTATATTTGTCCACTCAGGTAATTTATTCATGCGTTTAACATTTGCACTGTACCAAAGTTCCCCAGAATCAACCAGAATGCTTCCTCCAGAATATCCAGTCACATCAATATCTGTTAATGCATCTGTCAATCAGATTGATACTGTGATCAGAAAGATGAGGAACAGAAAACAGCATCATTACTGCAGTGATGAAAGAGAAAAGCTCTGACCTGGGATCAGGTAGAAAGTGAAGAAGATGAGGAGGATCTTCATTTTGACTTGAGTTCAGTCTTCTTTATGCTGAATGATCTCTGTGTGAATCTCTCTGTCTCTACATCTGTCTGCTTTAGTTACTTCCTCTTTATTCAGCTCTTTATCAGTAATGAGCAGCTTTACTGTCTCCTCCCACATCACCACTGACTGAATATCACATTAATCACACTGAAAGAGCGCCACCTACTGGAGGAGACAGTGTCTTACACTGAGAGCTCATACTGTATAAGGACACTGAATATCACATTAATCACACTGAAAGAGCGCCACCTACTGGAGGAGACAGTGTCTGACACTGAGAGCTCATACTGTATAAGGACACTGAATATCACATTAATCACACTGAAAGAGCGCCACCTACTGGAGGAGACAGTGTCTTACACTGAGAGCTCATACTGTATAAGGACACTGAATATCACATTAATCACACTGAAAGAGCACCACCTACTGGAGGATACAGTGTCTTACACAGAGAGCTCATACTGTATAAGGACACTGAATATCACATTAATCACACTGAAAGAGCGTCATCTACTGGAGGAGACAGTGTCTTACACAGAGAGCTCATACTGTATAAGGACGGACACTGAATATCACATTAATCACACTGAAAGAGCGTCATCTACTGGAGGAGACAGTGTCTTACACTGAGAGCTCATACTGTATAAGGACACTGAATATCACATTAATCACACTGAAAGAGCGCCACCTACTGGAGGAGACAGTGTCTTACACTGAGAGCTCATACTGTATAAGGACACTGAATATCACATTAATCACACTGAAAGAGCGTCATCTACTGGAGGATACAGTGTCTGACACTGAGAGCTCATACTGTATAAGGACACTGAATATCACATTAATCACACTGAAAGAGCGCCACCTACTGGAGAAGACAGTGTCTGACACTGAGAGCTCATACTGTATAAGGACACTGAATATCACATTAATCACACTGAAAGAGCATCACCTACTGGAGGATACAGTGTCTTACACTGAGAGCTCATACTGTATAAGGACACTGAATATCACATTAATCACACTGAAAGAGCATCACCTACTGGAGGATACAGTGTCTGACACTGAGAGCTCATACTGTATAAGGACACTGAATATCACATTAATCACACTGAAAGAGCATCACCTACTGGAGGATACAGTGTCTTACACTGAGAGCTCATACTGTATAAGGACACTGAATATCACATTAATCACACTGAAAGAGCATCACCTACTGGAGGATACAGTGTCTTACACTGAGAGCTCATACTGTATAAGGACACTGAATATCACATTAATCACACTGAAACAGCGCCACATACTGGAGGAGACAGTGTCTGACACTGAGAGCTCATACTGTATAAGGACACTGAATATCACATTAATCACACTGAAACAGCGCCACCTACTGGAGGAGACAGTGTCTGACACTGAGAGCTCATACTGTATAAGGACGGACACTGAATATCACATTAATCACACTGAAAGAGCGCCACCTACTGGAGGATACAGTGTCTTACACTGAGAGCTCATACTGTATAAGGACACTGAATATCACATTAATCACACTGAAAGAGCGCCACCTACTGGAGGAGACAGTGTCTTACACTGAGAGCTCATACTGTATAAGGACACTGAATATCACATTAATCACACTGAAAGAGCATCACCTACTGGAGGATACAGTGTCTGACACTGAGAGCTCATACTGTATAAGGACGGACACTGAATATCACATTAATCACACTGAAAGAGCGCCACCTACTGGAGGATACAGTGTCTTACACTGAGAGCTCATACTGTATAAGGACACTGAATATCACATTAATCACACTGAAAGAGCGCCACCTACTGGAGGATACAGTGTCTTACACTGAGAGCTCATACTGTATAAGGACACTGAATATCACATTAATCACACTGAAAGAGCGCCACCTACTGGAGGAGACAGTGTCTGACACTGAGAGCTCATACTGTATAAGGACACTGAATATCACATTAATCACACTGAAAGAGCGTCACCTACTGGAGGAGACAGTGTCTGACACTGAGAGCTCATACTGTATAAGGACACTGAATATCACATTAATCACACTGAAAGAGCGCCACCTACTGGAGGAGACAGTGTCTGACACTGAGAGCTCATACTGTATAAGGACACTGAATATCACATTAATCACACTGAAAGAGCGCCACCTACTGGAGGATACAGTGTCTGACACTGAGAGCTCATACTGTATAAGGACACTGAATATCACATTAATCACACTGAAAGAGTGCCACCTACTGGAGGAGACAGTGTCTGACACTGAGAGCTCATACTGTATAAGGACACTGAATATCACATTAATCACACTGAAAGAGCGCCACCTACTGGAGGATACAGTGTCTTACACTGAGAGCTCATACTGTATAAGGACACTGAATATCACATTAATCACACTGAAAGAGCGCCACCTACTGGAGGATACAGTGTCTGACACGTTCATACATGTTTCGTGTTCTCTCTCTGAGGATAAATGTTTCTGAAGTGCATTTCATTATTTAAAGGTTCCACTAGAGGGCGTTAGTAAACTGAACATGTACAGGTGCATCTCAACAATTTAGAATGTCGTGGAAAAGTTCATTTATTTCAGTAATTCAACTCAAATTGTGAAACGTGTGTATTAAATTAATTCAATGCATGCACAGACTGAAGTAGTTTAAGTCTTTGGTTCTTTTAATTGAGACGACTTATGCTCACATTTAACAAAACCCACCAACAAATTATAATATGGTGACATGCTAATCAGCTAATCAACTCAAAACACCTGCAAAGGTTTCATGAGCCTTCAAAAGGGTCTCTCAGTTCGGTTCACTAGACTACACAATCATGGGGAAGACTGCTGATCTGACAGTTGTCCAGAAGACAATCATTGACACCCTTCACAAGGAGGAGAAGCCACAAACATTCATTGCCAAAGAAGCTGGCGGTTCACAGAGTGCTGTATCCAAGCATGTTAACAGAAAGTTGAGTGGAAGGAAAAGATGCACAACCAACCGAGAGAACCGCAGCCTTATGAGGATTATCAAGCAAAATCGATTCAAGAATTCTTGACAAATGACTCTTTGTCATTTCAGCACCAGATAATTCAACAAACTCATCATATAGATCATTTCAAACACTTATTAGTGCCATATGAAAGACTGATTACAATGCATGGCATCCCATCAAAAACAAAATAAAACATTATAACTTGCTTAAACCATTTTTTTATTACCAGACACAACTCACAAGTTTATCTTTGAATTGTATACATTGCCAATTACACCTACATTTATATATAGATATTTAAAATGTAACAAATTTCTTACATTTGTTTTATCCTTCTTTGGCTGTTAGAGTACACTTTAACATTCTGGACTGTGGCATAGACATAACTTTTAAGAATACAAGTAAAAAAAATAAACAAGATTTATGAGAATTTCCATCTGTCATGAAACCCTTCACTTTCCCGCCATCTTTGAGTTTTCTTTGCCCGTAGGTCACATGGATGCAGGTGAATAGAGTGTAAAATCTACTGTGACTGAACCTTTACACTCTGTGACTCGTTTTCAACACACTGCTTCAAATCACTATATGGGTCAAATTAAACATCCAAACTAAGCACAATGCGTTTTTTCTCATGACATATCTTCAGACTGAAGGTCAAGAATGTTGTCAGACATGTTTCCAAGTTGTCACTTTTGGGAAAGTCTTACCTTTTAAACCAGAAAGACAAGTAATACGTTTACCTAACAATTCTATTAAACTGTGATCGTTTGTCTGGAATTGTGTACAGATAACAGTGTCTTTATTATGTTTAGCATCCATAATGACTGTAAAGATGTCCTGATGTTGACTGTAGATACAAGTGCTGTTGTCTTTATGTTGATGATGTTCGACACTGGATCGTCCTGAGCGCTGTGGCGTCTCCACAAATCCGTTTACTCAGGACAGATCGCTCACTTGGGACAAAACAAAATATGTAATATTGAATCAAATGTTTATTATGCTTCCAAATGCACTGGGGGACAACCAAACTTATTTATTTTCTCATTCACATATATAAATATTTTAACATTCTTACAACTTTTCTATCTTAAAAAAATACATTATTTTCTTTATCAGTTAAATATTTAAATATGAAATCATCATTGCAATGGCAAGCAACAATGTTTAGCAAACACAGCGACCCAATGACATAATAATTTTACATATAATTGCATGCCAAGGAGTGCACAAAAAAACTGTGAAAGTGAACTTAATTCAAGATATTTTCACTGGAAACAAGTAACTGTATTAAATGACATGAGTAACAACAGTCAGATGATCATTTTAAACCAAATGTATACTTGTTTGACACAGTTTCCTTTCTTAAAAAAATAAATAAATGATTGATTCAACTTCCACAATGGAGAGAAAGAAAAATATGAAACATCCATATTTTAGAAATAAATGCATAGCATAGATTGATTATTATGCAAATGTCACTCACCTGTCTGAACTAATTAACTCAAAATCCACCATCTCCACATCCGCCTCCACCACCATCTCCGCATCCGCCACCACCACCATCTCCACATCCGCCTCCACCGCCGCCTCCGAAGCCTCCCCCGCCGAAGCCTCCAGAAATAGAGGCTCCACAGCTTCCATAATCAATATCACGTTTTCCAGCACGACCCCGGCTGTTTGAAGATTTATTAACATTGACGTGACTGTGACTTTTCTGACCACGACTACTGCTTTTACAATTGCAGTCCTTCCCACAGTTCTTACATCCTGCTCTACTGCTCTTCGAACCCATTGCTTGTCTCGAAGGTTTGAATGAGCGAGCTCCTAAACCTGGTGTCGGTCAGAACGCAGTTTGTATTTAAGGTCTTTTATGAGCGTATCGAGTATATGAAGCAGGCGTTTGCAGCCAGTTGACTAATTATCTCACATGACTAAAATGAGCTAAATATGCTCCTGCCCAACCTCATATTTAGGCAACAGCACATTTCATCCTGTGACATATTTTCTCCTCAGGCGTTTGGTGCTGGAATTCGATCTATGTCGACATGTCATTCTTTATCTCTGTTGAGATCTATACGATTTGTTTAGAAATAAAAGCACAGTAAAAAGTCACAGTTTTAATCAGCATATTTTATGTATGTATAAAGCCTGTCAACAGAGACATACAGTTCTCCGTAAACTTAAGCAGCTGTCTGTTCAGCCTCATCTCCTTCTTCTCTTGTATCGGAGTATTATTGAGCCAGTTCTTATGTATGTGCCATTTGTTTTTTTCATATGCTTACAGTGGTTAATAGGAACAAACTTTTAAAGATAGCTAATTTGGCTAGTAAGATTATTGGTATTCCAACTCCTAAATTATCTGACTGCGTTACTTCAGCTACGATCCGGAAAGCACACATAATCCTAAATGACCCAGATCATCCACTCCATGGTTATTTCATCCTTCTCCCATCTGGCCGCAGGTATAGATTACCTGTGTGTAAGAGGACTAACTTCAGTAAGAGTTTTGTTCCTACAGCGATACGAGCTTTAAACACATAGGAAATCAGGCATTATTATTAATATTATTATTATTTTTATTTTTTCTGGTTGTGGTTGTATTGTGATAAGTGTGTGGAGTTATCATTGTGTTACATGTGCGCCTTCTGTGAAAATGAATTTCCTCTTTGAGGACAAATAAACTTATCTATCTATCTAAAAGGCTACTTTCTAAACAACGATGGAGTAGCTTGACCTTCATATAATGGCTTGATCCACTCTGAAAGAAGTCAGAATGTATAGCGGAGTTTAGAAGTTAATTTCAAATAAATATAGTTATTAAGAATAACGAAGAAATAAAACTGATCAATTCATGTTCACGGTTTTCATTTACAAATCTCACAATATTTTCCTGTATGTCACCCCATGATGGAAATCTAGATCTAGAAGTTACGTGATTCACTCACACAAGTTCTTCTGTACAGAATTATATTTTTTTCCCTAAGGCCAGAACATTTTTGCAATTGGTTTCAATGGGAGTGCCACGTATTTCAAAATTCCATCAGCATAACGAGGCGTTGAGTATCTATTTTGCACTGAGCACTTGGCTTTTTTATTTCCAGAAGGTGAAGGTTGAACAATTTTCAACTTTAGGAAAATGCAGTGCTCATCACTTCTTACCCTGCTGTCCAATCAGAGCGTCGGAGGGGTGGGACAATTAGTACCACACCGACCAACCAACATCCTGCATGGCAGAATCTGTTCTGTGCTGTTGTTTTTTATTGATTTCTTTTTTAAATAAGCAAATAATTTTCATTTTTTTTTTAGATATTAATAGTATAATTTAGCAAATAGTTTTCTGATTTTAATATTCTAATATCAGTTGCTGATTTTTTTTTTCTTTGTGTAAGCAAATGTATTCAGTATTTGCTCTGATACAGGCCAAACTGGTCTTAAAATATCAGCAGCCATTTGAAATAAGAGCCAACCACTACATTTTAATCATGATCCAAAACAAAGGTGTATTTCACACAGACCTACACATAGTTCAATAAACAAATTCAGATTTTAGTATAAGAAATCACTTATTAGAGAAGCTCATTTGCTCATTTTTCCATAGCAACAGATCATGTACCTTAAAGCTGCACATTTCTTTTTTTTAAAACATGGATCTCACTTCTGCCGGTTTAAAATACATGGCTGTCCTAATTTGAGGCTGAATTAAATATTAAATATTTCAACAGTGAAACAGTATTCTAAAGTGAAAATATATGAAACCTTTGTATATAATACATAATTATCAAATAATTATATTTGAAATAAAGGACTTATTTCGAACCTGAAACCGTAGGCCTTGTTCTAAAGTGAAAATATTGGGAACCAATTAGTAATTAATAAATAATTATTATATAATTCTGCAAGAATTAGGCTACTTAGAACCTGAAACAGTATTCTAAAGTGAAAATTTAGGGAACCCATTAATAATTATTAAATAATTATCAAATAATTCTGCAGGACTTATTTCGAACCTGAAACTGTAGGTCTATTCTAAAGTGAAAATATTGGAACCCCATTAGTAATTATTAGATAATTATGCAATAATTACGTAGAACCTGAAACAGTATTCTAAAGAGAAAATATAGGGAACCCATTGGTAATTAATAAATCATTATCAAATAACTCTGCAGGACTTATTTCGAACCTGAAACAGGCCTATTCTAAAGTGAAAATATAGTTAAATACCTTAAGTAATTAATACATAATGAATTTGGAGGAAACTGCAGTTATCTTCCCTGTGTTAACTTAGGCGTCAACACAACAGACTGTACTGTATCTGTATAAGTTGGATAGTCATGTCAAGACAGTGGAGTCGGGGTTCCTTTGCGAAGCAGATTTCCTACAGAACATGCACACAAGGCAATTATTTACCATACAAGCAAAAACATAAGAGGTGAGACCCAGAAAGGTGTAAGTGACATATCACCAACTTTACAGGAGGGCCAAAAAAAAACTTCCCATAGGTTGATCTGACTTTGTGCACTGATTTCAATCATTTATAATAAAAATGTGTATACTCATGGATGACAGTATACTTTTGCCTGTAGAAAGAGCTCATCAAGAGCTTTCATTTGATATATATAATGAACAAATTATAAATACAACACTTTTGTTTTTGACCCCATTTTTCATGAGCAGAACTCAAAGATCTATGATTTTTTCTATGAACACAAAAGGCATTTTTCTCTCAAATAGTGTTCACAAATCTGTCTAAATTGTGTTAGTGAGCACTTCTCCTTTGCAGAGATAATCCATCCATCTCACAGGTGTGGTATATCAAGATTAGACAGCATGATTATTGCACAGGTGTGCCTTAGGCTGGTCACAATACAAAAAAATCAGATGCAAAAGCCTCTAAGTGCCGTATGAAATTGTCTTCATAATTAAGCATTTTAATCAGGCTTCCATTTGTCCATCTTTAGATGATCTGCAGGAGAAAGGTAGTCTGGAGTTTGAGAGAGCTTGACGTAGACAGTTGATGGATCATTATGAAACGGGGGGAATCGGAGGAATGGCGGCCGCAGGATGAAGAGATGGACGAGGCTCAGTTACCGCTGGCGATCTTGGAGGAGGAGGAGAGAGTCTTCTGGAGCGTGGTTTGGATGAGTGCTGGATTTTGTGACCGAAGCGCTCAGAGGGAGTCTCCTGGTTTGGATCCGGGGGTTCCATTGATACGCGGGTTGTGACTGTTGGTGTCTCGGGACAAGAGTAAATGACCAATTCTTATTACAAAAACAAAAAAAAAACACAAACAAAAAACTATGTATGTACATACACATATACAAATACATACCAGATACAACCAACATAGCACAGGAAGTTTGACATACAAAGACTGGCATCAGGCTTGTCAGACCCATGTGTTATAAGAACGCAAATGTTTTCAAATCTGACACCTGAATTCTCTCTCCAGTGTTTCTGGTCAAACACGTCAGATCACTGGAGAATTTGGTGCTTCTGTCAGTTTAACATGCAGCTGTGGATCTGGCACCACAAACAGCAGCTGTCAATCAAACTTCAGCAGCACCGAAGACAATTTAACAATATAAACCAGACAACGAGGGAAAATCAGCTGTTATCATCAAATAGCCTATTATATGAAAAACCTCATATCTACCATATCCACTCTTTTATTTTAAACACACATGAGACATGTGAAATAGTGTAATTTATATTTAACTAAAATAACTAAAATCATTAAAAAAATACCTACCCTGTCAGCTATCACAACACTACACAAAGCTTATTTAATTAAAACTTAGACATTTAACAGACAATTACTCCCTTTTGCCACTAGATGATGCCAAAGGTTTCGATTCGGCATCAAGTGACCAGGATGAATGAGAAATCACAAACACAACCTATAAAGAGATTCAAATGGACTAATCTAATAATGGCCCTAATCAAATAACCAAAAGCTAATACAAAAATACGTCTTTACAGTGAAATTATTCAGACCTTCTGAAATAAGAATTTTCAATACATTATAAATCATATTTTATAATATTATGCAAATTCACAGCATCTCTTTAAGGAGTGGAAAGTCTGCGTCCATCGTTGCTAAAAAAACTATTTCCTGTGTTTATCACACCTGGAGGTGGCTGAAGCGCATCTTAGTTCGACTTAAAATAATATAAATGGCAAGAGTAGAACCACAAAAACCAAAAGCAGGAGAGCAGCTTATGCTAGTTTCTTTTTTGCACACTGACCACATATTGAACAAACCTACAAAACCCGACGAACACCTTACAGCATAACCAAACACAACTCACACTACCTTCAGGTCTGGTGAAATCTAGTTTGATTTATTGTTTGACGTGAATCATTCTGATGTTATACAGTAATGTGTTGAACTCAACATATTAAATACATAAAGTATAAAGTAGGCGTAATATGATTTAAAACAAATGTGATTCACTTTCAAATTTGCTTCCATTTTTGTACATGTATAGGATATTCTGTCATTAATTTATAGACTCATTCTATTTATTTAATTTGATCCGTTTTAAGAGTACAATTTTATATCATACATGGATAATCATAAATGTTATTTTCAGTCTTTGTCTCATTAAACAGTAAATGTTGAAGATGAATTACTGAATGTCTGCAGTAAAATGAGCAGCACTTTGTCTTTATTATCTTTTGCTCACAAACAATGTTCTGCTTAATGTTCAGTGTTACGTGCTCTCTGTGGGTTTCCTGAATACATCTATGTGTTATACATAGAAAAGAAATCAGCCGCTGAAACTTCACCGGTTTTCTGTGGCTTTGAGGTAGTCAGAAAACAGCCTGTTCATTGTGCAAACACAAAAAAGACCAGTGTTTGTAAAACACTTAATGACAAAACAAATTCAAAGCCTTTTTTCTACATTTTGAAAGACTTTTTACTTTTTAATAATAATGAAAAGCCATTAATAATACTAATACTAGGAGTAATCGCATATTCACAGATCGTCATGTGAAGCCATCAGAGGATTGTGGGAAGGTGAAAAGGGGAATAAATCATATCTTCTCCAGATTATAAGAGAACATCTGAGATTAAACAAAACAAAAACATGATGTGCAGAATGAAACTTACAGATGAAACACACAAGAACTTCAGTGCATGAAGATACAGACTCACCACTTCGATGTCTTGTCTGTGTCTGTCTGATCATGAGCTCATCTCTAAGATCTCAACACAACATCACAAACAACAGTGAGATGAAGAAATTCAGAAGACATTTTGGATGTCCCCTTTGGTAAAAAAAACTATAAATGCCCCCTTCTTTTATTTCAAGTTTTGGGTTAGACGGTAGGCCTATTAGACATAATCTGCTTTACAGATAAACTGTGTGTGTCTGAGTGTGTGTGTGTGTGAGAGAGTGTCTGAGTGTGAGTGTGTGTGTGAGATAGAGTGTCTGAGTGAATGTGTGCATGTGTGTGTGTGAGAGTGTGTGTGTGTGAGAGAGAGTGTCTGTGTGTGTGTGTGAGAGAGAGAGTGTCTGTCTGTGTGTGAGAGATAGTGTCTGAGTGTGTGTGTGTGCGAGAGAGAGAGAGAGAGAGAGAGAGAGTCTGAGTGTGTGTGTGTGTGTGTGTGTGTGTGTGTGTGTGTGTGTGAGAGAGAGTGTCTGTGTGTGTGTGTGTGTGTGTGTGTGTGTGTGTGTCTGTGTGTGTGTGAGAGAGAGTGTCTGTGTGTGTGTGTGTGTGTGTGTGTGTGTGTCTGTGTGTGTGTAAGAGAGAGTGTCTGTATGTGTGTGTGTGTGTGTGTGTATGCGGATGTGTATGTGTGTGTGTGTGTGTGTGTGTGTGTGTGTGTATGTGTGTGTGTGTGTGTGTGTCTGAGTGTATGTGTATGTTTATGTGTATGTGTATGTGTGTGTGTGTGTATGTGTGTGTGTATGTGTGCGTGCGTGCATGTGTATGTGTGTACGTGTGTGTGTGCGTGTGTGTATGAAGGAGAGCATCACCTTTACACACAGTCACGATGAATCCTCCAATCAGCAGTAGAGTTGAACACAAAGAAATAATGTTCAGCAAAGAGAAATCTGAAAACACATGAACACATTACAGAGAGACAGGATGAATTCACATTTATTTAAATACACAAAACATCCAAACATTCTACACAGCTGTGAATGAATGTAAAGTGAAATCTGAGGTAGTATATTTACAAACCGTGTTATTTAGAAATGTATCGAGCATTGAAGTTAGATATGTTTTCAGACTGACAGACATCTACTGGCAGACTTGGGGAGTAACGGAATACATGTAACAGCGTTACGTAATCAGCATACAACAATCTAATAAGTGTAATCTGTTACAGTTATATCATAAAACAAAGTATTCAGATTACAGTTACATTTTCTAAAAAGTGGGAATACTATCAGGATTACTTTAGTTTCATTTAAAATTAAATAAAAGAGTTTTTGAAAATATATTGTAATAAATTCCAGTTACACAGTAAACTCCCCAGAGTAAAATGAACTCTATTCAGAGAAAATTTGGACCATCTCTAAATAGAGTTAAATTAACACTGAAGCAGAGTTAAAGTTAATTAAGAGTTAATTAAGTGACTAATTAAACGATGATTGATCATTAGTGATGAACAGATGCTGTTAACAAGCAGAATAACTGAAGAAAAGAGAAACACAAGAACTACATCTGACTTCAGCCACAGATTAAATCAACTGAAATAAAATAAGACATTAATATCTCAAGATCTGATTAAACAACTCCACAAACAGCGTCACCAGCTTCACTCATTACTAACCAGACCGACTTAATTTCTGTCACATGTCCACAGAAGCTCTTACTGAGAATCACAGATGATCAGATGGTGATGTTTGACTTGGTGTTATGGGCACTTCCTCTGTATGTTTCCCTCTTCAAGATTAATCACTTTATGTATTCCCCAATTGTAAGTCGCTTTGGATAAAAACATCTGCAAAATGACTAAATGTAAATGTGTCAAAGCACTTAACAGTATCAAATTGGAGGATAAAGCATCAGTAATGTATAATAATGAGATTAAACACTCAATTTTCATTTAAAGGCATTTCATTATTGATTTCAGAGATGTCATTGTCTATCTTGTTTTAGTTGAAACGGTATCTGTGAAATCAAATTGACCATAATCGCTAGACATTAACTGATTAATTTAATTTATCCAAATCAAATTAAAATTAAACCCTTTTATTTTTTGGCAAACAAAGTGCTGCACAACAGAGGTTTATTGATAAAATTAAAAAGAAAACAACTGGGATCAAGCCTTTAAAAAAAAAATGTATTAATATGTATTAGTAGTAGCATCGAGTCTTAAGACTGCTGTTAACGCTATTCTAAACTTTTATTTTGACAGGTTTCCGTGAGGAACTTGCAGCTGCTATGTATGGTGTGATATGATGGTAGTTTTCTAAAATTAAACCGTAAAATGCTAATGAAATGACTCTCAGAGCAGCAGTGTGTTAATATCTGTTATTAGTTATTATTATTAAATGCTCGGAGCGTGGAGGGGAAAGTCTTGATGCTCACATACTCTGCCGGATACTGTCACACAAATGTGGCTTTTTGTTAATGACTGTCCTCCTACAGGATTTAACACAGAGTAACAGCTCACTACCAGTTACATAAGACACTGTAACAGTCTGTCACAGGCAATTCTAGTTGCATTTTTCTTCAATTAATTTCTTAAATTATCCTTTGACTATGTTCTGGCCCGCCATCTAGAGGTAGTGAAAGTCAAGGGAACTTATATTGTTTCCAGGTACAAAGTCATAAAAACATATTTTATCTGTGAAGCGTTCTGTGTAAATATATAAAAAGATCAAGGGCTTACCCATTTTAACTTTGAGACTAACTTTAGTGATGAGGTGAGCTCCACACCAGTATATCCCAGAATCCTCTTCTCTCAGATCAGTGATGTTCACAGTAAAGACTCCAGCAGATGCTTCATCACTGAAAGAGAATCGATCATCTCTGATCATCTCCAATGAAACTCCATCCTTCACACACATGGAGGCTTCATGTGCTTTGCAGAAGATTTTCTGATCTTCATCATGATGTTTGCACTGGATTGACATGTCGTCTCCTTCATACTTAGTCAAGTTCAGCTCTGGACATGATTACAAACACAAGAACATCAATTCACAGCCGTAGCTTCACATATTCAGAAGAATAGACCCTCCTCACCCTCGTTCATGATGACCATCAGATGAGTGTAAAGATAATTGAGGTCTGTTTCTGATGTAACAGCACACCAGTATTTCCCAGCATCCTCTGCTGTCAGTCCAGTGATGGTCCCAGTGAACACACTTGCAGAGACGTCATCTTTCAGAGTCAGTCTGTCAGTCATGGACTCTTTCTCTTCTCTCACAGTCTCACTGAGATGATTTCTGTCTCTAGTGGAGCACTTCCCCTTACAGAGAGACTTTGTGTTTGATTTATAGATTGGATCATAAGGGCAGATGATCTCAGCAGATTCTCCTTCATGTCTCACTACTGAAGCCACTAAAAACAAACCCACATTTAACACAATTGGTTCTGAATAGACAGTATTTACAGTGAAATCGTCTGAACGGACTCACTGATGAGGTTGAGCTGGATTCTCGTGGTCAGGGAGATGAAAGTCAAATATGTGTCTCTGGTTTCTGCTCCGCACCAGTAAACTCCAGCATCTCTCACGCTCACATTACTGATGCTCACTGTAAAATCTCTCTCTTCATTTCTCTCAGATGAACCTCTCGTTTGTGTCACTTTAGATGAGCTGATGTTCTGACAGATGTGATTATCATCCTCTTTACAGAGATGAACTCTATGTTCCTCTGGGATCTGACAGATGATCTTGACTTCTTCACCAAGATACACAGATTCAGTCACATTCTGTAGATATTTTGCATCTATAAACCAAAACACATTACATGATAATCAGAACAAATACTTTATATAAACAACACAAAGTATTTCTGGTCCCTCACCGTGTTTGACGCTCAGCTGAAGTTGACTGAAGATCTCAGTATAGTCAGATACTTTCACTCCACATCTGTATGTTCCTTCATCTGCAGCTTTCAGCTCTCTAAAAAACACCATCAGGACTCCTGCTCTGGTGTCGTCATATAAAGAAACATCTCCATTCTCCATCCATTCATCCTGAACTCCTGGATTCTTCCTCTCTGAACATCCGTCTGATTCATTACAGATGTATTTTGGCTGGGTTTTGTATTGAGGATGTTCACACTTGATCATCAGACGACATCCCGAGAAACTGCTCACTCTAGACACGTCCACTTTAGCTGTCAATCACAAATATCTGACGGAATCAATGTCTTCACTGAATACAAAAACTAACAATTATTGAAGCTGCAAACACTGATATATTAATTTATTCTAGGACACAGAGATTCTTCTACTCACTCATAGTGTGAAGATGAACAGTAGTACTAATGGAGTATGATTGTTTGTAGATCCAAACTCCACATAAATAAACTCCTCCATCATCTGGTGTCACAGCAGTAATCATCACACTGAAGAAGTTATTATGTCTGTCATCAGAAATACTGAATCTTTCTTCTTCATTACATGCGTCAATGGAGTTTTGTCGTTCTTTGAATATGACTTTTGCATCATTAATATGATTCTGTGAATATTCACAGCTGAAGGTGGCAGTTTCTCCACTCTTTACAATCACTTTCTTTGACACCACACAGCATGACTCTGTCGTTCAGACAAAAATGAAATATACTTCACAATGTTATACTAATAAAAAGAGTAGCATCATTACACACTTGTATTGCTTACCTTGTTTCACATTCAACGATATATCTATATACCACTTGTTAAGAACCCTAATTCTGTATCTTCCAGCATCCTGTGTGTTCAGTTCTCTGATGAATATCACGAGTTTTCCATATTTGTTGCGAAAAAGAACAAATCTTCCTTCACTAGTCCACTCACTGTGTTTCTTGTAATTTATTATGGTTCTCCATGGGTCATGTTTAACCATATATTTGGCAGAGTCACTGAACCAAAGTTTCCCAGAATCAACCAGAATACTTCCTCCAGAATATCCAGTCACATCAATATCTGTTAATGCATCTGTCAATCAGATTGATACTGTGATCAGAAAGATGAGGAACAGAAAACAGCATCATTACTGCAGTGATGAAAGAGAAAAGCTCTGACCTGGGATCAGGTAGAAAGTGAAGAAGATGAGGAGGATCTTCATTGTGACTTGAGTTCAGTCTTCTTTATGCTGAATGATCTCTGTGTGAATCTCTCTGTCTCTACATCTGTCTGCTTTAGTTACTTCCTCTTTATTCAGCTCTTTATCAGTAATGAGCAGCTTTACTGACTCCTCCCACATCACCACTGACTGAATATCACATTAATCACACTGAAAGAGCGCCATCTAGTGTATGATGCAGTGTCTGACACTGAGAGCTCATACTGTATAGCAGGGGTGGGGAACGTTGACCCTGGAGGGCCACTCTCCTGCAGAGTTTAGCTCGAACCCTGAAAAACCCTGGAACAAAATAACCTAACTGCACCCTGAAGACCTTTATTAGCTGCATCAGGTGTGTTTGATTAGGGTTGGAGCTAAACTCTGCAGGGACACCGGCCCGCCAGGAGGACACTGAATCAAATCAATCAGCATTATTTAAATCATCCACAAGAGGGAGCAATTGTAATTTAGATGCACATTTTAAATTATTTAAATGACTTAAAACAACAAAACATGATGGAAATGTAAAAAAATCCAATGTATAGTACAAAATAACATTACATAATTAATTCATACATTAGGAAATGCACATGTTGAGTCACAAAGGCTGATCCACCCATATCAAAAGAGCATCTTGAGCAACTTTGCGTCTTTATCAAATAACATCATCTTCCTGACTTTTACTCTTTGGCCCCAGGACTAACCACCTCTGATAAGGATTTAATTTTACAGTGTTTTACAATGTTTTATAGTTTTAATTTGTAAAGATACTGTGAGATACTCATGAACCTCAGTGCATCATTAGTCAAGCCACCACTGTCAAGATAATAAAAGCACTATAAAGTAATTCAATAAGCTTCATGGTGTGTAATTGCAAATTATACAAAATCATAGAACAACTTTGTGTTAGAAACAGGTCTAAATTAATTGATTACTCACATAAAATGTTGCTCTCTCTGTCCTGTCAGTTCAAATTTAGATACACCTGGGCCCGGTTTTTCAAAAGGTTTAATCCGGATAAAATTGATCCGGATTTAGTAATCCTTTTTTTGCGATCCGTGATCACGTAATCCAGCTTACTTTTGGAGCCAGTTTTTTAAAGCAACATCGGATTGGATCAATCTGATCCGGATAGGAACTTTTCAGGATCACCAAATCTGGATAACCAGTGCTCAAACAGGATAGGAAATCACAATGTAGAACTATAGATATGTAAAGAGCAACAAGTAGAATAGCCAGTGTGGGGTCAATATAAGTTTATTTTTATTTGAAATGAAAACCCACACATTTAAAAAAAACTAAAAACAAGAAAAACCCCACCCCATCCTCTTCCAGCAGTCCGCTCATCTGAGACCTACAACACAAACACTGTACATTGAGGATATTTATAACAAGTATCAAGTATAGATGTATTGAATTACTTAATGTCAAATACTCCACAATAATTTCAGACTTCCTCATCTGATGTGGAGAGACCAGCTTGTCTGAGCGTAGCCTTTAGGAGGCGGATCTCAAGTCTGGCCTTGGTTTGCTGCAGTTTGGTCAGAGTCAGTTGTTCCTCTGCCAGACGAAGCTGTGCTTCTGCCCTTTCAGTCTCTTTTTGCAGAAGTGCCTTGTAATCATCATCTTTGTTTGATGAAGGGCGCTTCAAGCCTTTCCTCTGAGATCCTGTGGCAACTACCACTGGCTCAAACAATGAGCATCCAGCTTCTTCCTCAGGAACAGAGCTGAGATTCAATATAAATACGCTCTCTGGATCAGCCTCAGGAGGAACTGGCAGATTCTCCTCCTCCTCCTCAATCCAAGGCTCGCCATCCCCTACAACACCTTGAATACCATGGAGAGCTTGCGACTTTTCACCTCCAATGATGTTGAGGACCACATCTGTGTAATCTCCCCTCTTAAATGGCTTGTTGCCTGTTTGTGGGTTTTTGGCTTCAGCATGGTCCTTTGTTGCCCTGGCCTTAAGATTCTTCCACCGCAATTTGATTTGGTCTGTGGTCCTCCTCTGGCCAGACCCTATGGCATTCACATTTTCTGTGATTAAAATCCAAACATCATTTTTCTTTTTGTTGGTATCCTTAGCAGAATTAAAACTTCCCACTATTGTTCCATAATGGCACCGAACACCCTCTAGTAGTGCATTGGTTTCAGCAGCAGTGAAGTTACAGCTTCTTGAGTCCATGGTTCCGTTGCTTTACTATAGTGAACATTGTTCATCAATTATAGGCCTTGGGTCCAATTGCCTCAATTGAACGCAAGCCAAAACTAATCAGTTGTAATAGGTGTGTTTGAAAAGATCAACTACACTGCCATACAAATCAGCCTTTCTCAGAGGATTCACAGAGAGACAGTGAAATGGCAGGTGTTGTCCACCGCCACCACCACTTTGCCAGGAGAGGATACCGTCAAAGGGTGTATGTTGAACGTACCAAGCCACTGGAGCAATACACCACTGAGGAGCTGTATGTCCGGTTTCGCTTTGGGAAGGCTGATATAGAGTACCTTGTGAACCTTCTCAGGCCAAAACTTCAACACAGAACCCAAAGGAGTCACGGTCTGTCTGTGGAAGACCAGATCCTCATTGCTCTCCGATTTTATGCATGTGGGACTTTCTATCAAGTTGTTGGTGACTATATGGGAGTGGTGAAATCAGCTGTGTGTGATGTGGGGAGAGATGTGTCAATCGCACTGGCCAGCCTGGTCAATGAATTTGTTTCTTTTCCAAAGGACAACCAGATTGCCCAGGCCAAGCGCAGCTTTTTTCTTTTGGGGAATATGCCCAATGCTATTGGAGCAATCGACTGCACACATGTGCATATACAAGCACCTCGTGAGAATGAATGGGAGTTTATAAACAGAAAGGGGAGGCACAGCATCAATGTCCAACTTGTGTGTGATGCTGACCTCATCATCACCAACTGCGTTGTTAAGTGGCCTGGGTCTGTCCATGATGCACGCATCCTGAGGGAGAGCGCTCTATATAGAGACCTCCAAACCAACCGACCGGATGGCGTAATATTAGGAGACAGTGCCTACCCACTCCTACCATGGCTGATGACTCCTTTTCTAACAGCAAATACACCGGCGCAGGCACGCTTCAACACTGCTCATTGCAGAGCAAGATGTGCAATTGAGCGTTTAAATGGAGTTCTTAAGAGGCGCTTTGCATGCCTTAACTACCTGAGAGCGGAACCACAGAAAGCATGCAACATAACCCTTGCCTGTATTGTCCTGCACAACATCGCTACTAAGCGCAATGTCCCTCTCTGTGCTGACAATGATGCACCTGAGCCCCTTGGAGACCCTAACCAACCTCCTGCATTCTGCCAGAACGAGCAAACAGGACGTGCAACAAGGGACGCAATAGTTAGACACTATTTCTGATTTGGATTTGTTTTGGATTTCAAAAATCAGTGATTGACATTCTTTGCATTTTTTTTGGTTATTCTGTAATCATTGCATGCATCACTAATAAATATTCTAAAAACAAAAATATTTTCGATTGTGATGAATATATATATCAATTAGTGACAGAATAAAATTTATTGTTTTTGGTCAATTTTGACAGCTGTTTGGGGGATTATTTTATGAGGCCAAACTCTTTCTACTTTGCTGTAGGCCTATACTGAAAGGCTGAATACGTTAAAGCCTACCTAATCACTGTAGCCTGATGGATGAACAAATAAAATTAAAACCTTATGAATAAATAGGATATCTTGTAAGATACTGCATGATCCAAATATAGTAGTATTTGATACATTTTTAAAGTTTTCATTACATTTTGGCCATGAAATCCACGCTGAATCCACCCTTCTGATGGGATCAGTTTAATCCAGATTTTTTGGATCAAAGTGATCCAAATCCTACAAAAAAGTTCTAAAAAAACCCAAACTAAAGGTTTGATCCGGATCAAAACCAAGATTAGATTACGTGATCTAATCCGATTATGTAATCCGTTTTTTCTTTTGAAAAACACATTTTCAAGATTTGATCCAATCCGTTATCCAAAATCCTAGTGGATTACTTTTGAAAAACCGGGCCCTGCATACTTTGTTTACATTCAAATGGTATGATGAGATAAAGCCTAATAAATCTTTGATGATGAGTCACATGTAATATATCTGCTTGTTTTAAACTCTTTGGCCACCAGGCGGTATTGTGAGCAAATGAAGGCTCCAGAAATTAACCCTTTTGTGAACCAAGCTGAAAGCTTTGTGGAGCTTCATCTCGCTATCACAATCATACGGACTAAGTAGTCCCAGAGTGCACCCTGGACAATGGGGTGTAGCGAGACATTAAGGTGGGGACACACATGTCGCTCCGCCTACTCTCAATTTCATTGGTTTATTGTCCAGCATAGCGGATTGGTGTAGACGTTTGTGCATGAGCATTCTTTTATATACCTTTTTATGAATGATCTATGCTGTTTGGCTGTACTACAGAAATATTAAGTGCTAACATTAACAGCGATTTCAGTTAGAATCAATTAGCAAATGTGTGTTGTTTTTACTTATGACGAATTAGTTAGATTAAGTTCCTATCAAAAGCTTGGTGGAAGCATCTCCGAGTACTTCGGCAGAACAGAGCTGTGTAATATGAGCGGCGCATGAAGTCTGAACAAATTCTTAATTTGTGGCAATGATATATAGTCCTACCTATGATATAAATAGCCTCAGCTATGAGAAATATTAATTATGTTTCTGTGTGATGAATGTAAATAGTGGTCCTCAATCTCAACAGGTGGGTTGCACTATAAGTGAAGTCAGATATCACAGTACACAAAGCAGACGTACTTTAACATTGAGCAGTTTTTGCTGGGCGATGTTGATCCAAATGATCCACTGTTTGAGATTTAGCTGTTTTTGTATAATGTATATTTATATTTAGTCCATATTCTTTATTTAGGATCGGTGGATTAGCAAAAATGTAGGATATGATGATAATTCAGTGCAGTTCAGTAAGACATAGACAAACCATAATCCGTGATGCACTTCTCTCTATAGGCACGTCTAATGAGGAGATGGCAAGTCAGGATCATCATCTTCATCTTTGCGACACTGACACAGAAAACACCAGTGTATTAGTAAATCATTTAAATATCTTCTTTCTGTTTTCACCAGACACATTCATGGTAATCACTTTTGCTGGGGCGTTGCGGCAAGCTTTAGTATGTTGTGTAAGTTTGAACACAGAACTCTTCAGATACGCTGACTCTAAACACTGTCGAGCCGCTCTCAGTCATGTGGCAGCATGAACTCGTGTTGTTTCCACCAGAGCGGCAATTTCTTTTCATCACTAATTGCCTAAAATATAAAAATAAGAAGCGTAAAACATGCCCGAGGCCCGGCCCTCATCTGAACTATGGTGTGAAAATTGTCCCGAAGCCTGGCCCTAGGGGCATAAAAAAATAAGGCCCGGGCCCAATTGCAGGGCTCTTCATCATACCTTTTAAAAATGTTCCTCCAGCGTCAAGAAAACTGGACATTTGTTATGTTCCCAGAACCAACACTGAATATTTATAGAACATTCTTATAATAAAATATTGTTAGCTGGGTACCTTTATGTGTCTTTTTGTACGCTCGGGCAGCCATGTTGCCGCTATAGCAGGTTTACGCTGAGATAATACATACCCCTTCGTTTGAGGTGTGGTCCCGAAAAATCTTCGTTTGAAGGGCTATCTGGCCCTTCCCTTTACCCCCGCCCCTCCAACCAAAAGAGAATCGAGACCCCTACCAGTTCACGTGAATACGCAAAACAGAGGGGTAGGGAAAGGGGAAGGACTAAGGGGTAGAAATGGGATTGGTATATTCAGAATCTAAAATAAAAAAATGAATGCTCTATCTGCCAAAGTGAATGAGATATAGAGTCAGACACAGATGCAAATACATTATTAATCATTTACAATTTGTCTTTCCTTAAGAAGGTTTATGTTATTTAATCACAGAATAGAGTTATACACCAATACAAAATGTAGTTGTGCTACAGAAAGCAAATAGGCCTGAACCGCTGGGATTATTTAACATTCGGAAATCAAGTGGATATTATTATGTTTGACTACAATTGGTTGGGCTTATTAAAAAAACAAAACAAATGAAATGGCACCTTCCTCTTGATGACCAGACCAAAACAGTTTGAAGTGAGAGCTGTGGTAGGCCTATATTATAATTACTTTTATGTTTTAATATATTAAACAAATTCACAGGTTTTTTTAAAGAGTGGAAAGTGTGTGTCCATCATTTCTAAAGAAACCATTTCCTGTTTTTATCATACCTGCGGTGGCTGAAGGGCTTCTTGGTTTGACCCACAGACAATAAATAGAGCACAAGAAAGGCACAAGCTGAAGAGCATCTCATGCTGATGATCTTTATCACACTGACCACAGTGTTAAACCGCCCTGCAAACCAAAAGAACTGACATTTTTACAGGCAACTCACTTTATCCTAATACAGAAAAAACAGACTAAAGAGCAATTACACTTGTGATTTTACAAATATTAAAGTCAAACTTATGTTTGTTCTTGTTCTTTAAAATATTCTTGTGAACATTCAATCACAACTATACATACTCATAATTTCAGAGATCCTCCCCATTATATCACAACACAACATGATCAACTGACATTTCACTTTAGGTACAGTGTCACATCTCTGTCTAGTCTGTCAGTCGTGTGCTGCTGAATTCAGAAAAGCAAACTAGCATATTACTCTTGCTTTATACTCCCTATAAAGATGCATTATGATGCTTTGACTTTAGCCAGAGAGATAATAATGATGATAATGATCATCAAAATAACACAAACAGTAAGATTTACTGTAAAAACCTAGAATTGTCACTTAAAAAGTGGGATATCAATTATTAAAGTAAAACTGTCAAATCAAACATGGAGAATTTGTTGATCGTAATTTTTTTTCAGGCTTTTGTTGAATGTGAATCTCTGAATGAGAAGCTCTTAGTCTTTAATGTCTTCTGTTCATGATGATGTTCATCTTCTGCCTGTCTGTGTTCGTTCTCACGTGTCTCACTGTGGGTTTCCTGAATAAGACTGTTTAATCTTTACACTAAAACTAAACCGAGACCCTGAACCTTCACCAGTTTTCTGTGGTTTTGAGCTGGACGGAAAAATGGCAGATCCATCATGCATAAAAAAACAAACACCAACAGTGTTCATTAGAAACGTTTTGACAAACCATCAATCACAGATTAAACATGTCATTTTCAGGTCTTTGAATATCAAAACAATAACAAAAATACAATTATTACTTTTCAGACTGAAGCTGGTTTGTAAACTGGCTGTAGTGTTGTCTATCAGAAATAAAATAGATGTGACTGGACAAAGTATTTAGAAAACACTGGACTATAAATGAGAGTATAAATTATTTATTCAAGCAGTCTTACATATTCAGCATATGACTTTGAAATATGTTTGAAAACAGTCATTATTTTGTGAAGTAATTTAATGATGCATTAGAAAAAAAAGAGCAAAAACAACAACAACAAAAACAGTTTAACTCAGAAATTATGCGGACATAAAAAGTAAACAAATAAAAAAAGATATATATATAGAAATAAAGGATCTGAAAAATGTCCTGATCTCTTACAAGAGCTATTAAGTCAGGTCTTTTATATTGCTTGTACAGTCAATGCTGATTCAAAGTCATCTGTTAATATCCTAAACCTCATGAGGAATCAGAATCATGTGATATTACAATCAATCTGAATTTTCTAAATGTTATATGTTTACGCAGTATGTGTCTCATTTGGTGGTCTACATTAGTGGATGATGACCCTGTATATTGTGAATCATCCATGTATTTAAATTAATAAGTTACATGATCTGCTGTATACATGGCTGGTCAGGCAGGTAGATATCTGATAGCAGTGTATTCACTGTAATCCTGATTGTTCTTCAGTCTGACACTGTCAGGACAGTCTGCTTTCTTCTGGAAATTCACCACGGCGTAATTCAGATCCTCAGCAGATGTGACCACGATCTGAGAGTCAACAGTGTGTTCAGATGAATCAGAGGGGTTTGTGGGTAATTGTTTGTCTTTAGTCTCCATGTAATTGCAGACAGCCTGAGAATCCTATAATAATAATTTAAATACGTGATCAGTTTAACAACACTGGAAATTCCTGTTTTTAAGATAACATAATTAATTTCCCATTACTGATAAAAACAAATATTATTTCCCAATCACAGTAATTCTACTGACCGCTTCACTGTTTGCTGTTTGCGTCTGAGATCTTGTGGATGAGGAATCAGAAACTGTCAAAGACAAGTCAATTCATTATTTGGTAAATGTTTTCACATTCTCATATTTCTCTGTTTTGCACATTTTTAGTTGTTAGCAACAGTATTTTTTATAAAAAAAGAAAAGAAACAAACAAACATCATTATGAATGATAATGTGTCAGTGATAAATGTAGTATAATGAACTATGTATTTTAAATAAACTAAACATGCAGGAGTGTGTAAAGGAGCGGTAGTTTTACTGTGAGACTGACGCCTCCTCCAGAGAGTGACGATCACTAACAGAATGATGATCAGAAGCAGAAGCACAGACACACTGATGATCAGAGAAGAGTCTGAAAACACCAGAGATTCACAATCATTATGACAGAAGTGAGTTTGTAGTGTTTGTATTCCAGAGTGAGTTTGTACCTGTTACAGCAGACGCAGATGTGATCAGTGGAGATTCAGCTGATGAGAAAGATGATGTCGTCTGGTGTTCATTTCTCTCTGAAACAGAACAGCAGTGTTAGTAACCATGAGTCCTTTGCACAACCGGACTCTGCTTTAGCCTAGATGTAAACTGCTGATTTTGTCTGGTCAGAGGAGAATGGCACTATGTTCACACCATTTCCCGTATAAATACTGTAAAGCTGATTTGAAGCCACCCAGTTTTAAATCAAGCTGATGTAAAGCTGTTTTGATACAATTTGCATTGTTAAAAGCACTATACAAATAACAGTGACTTGACTTGATTAACGCTAAGTAAATAAACTGTTTCTCACTCACAGATACTTCACTTCCGTTTTCTCACAGACACTGATGTCTTTCACACATAACTGAACCATCAGACATGTTTTCTGTCACACAAAACCACAAACGTGTGACGTTTGAGCATCTTGAAGCTCTCAGGAGGACTTAAAGAGTGAATAAAATACAAGAGATAATCACATCAAATGGCATGACGACTATAATAAGAGTATTTAGTGTTCATTTACATACAATAAGCTCATTTCATCTTCAATTACAGTCAGAAGAAACTCTTGTCCTGGCATTATTTATTGAAACAACTACAAGAACATGTTTTATGTCATCAGCAAAACAGTGATTATTGTAAATCTCACATTTGTCATGGTTTGGTTCAGTAAGCAACGTTGAGACAAGGATGCATGTGTGGAAGCAGTTTTTATTAACATGGTGATGACGGCTGGGGAAATAACACGGTCAACCAGAGTAGACAAACTACAGAGAACAAACGGAGGGCTATATATACACACAACAAACTAAAATATAAACAGGTGTGGGAATAATGAAAAACCATGGAGACCAAGAGAAACAGGAAATAAACCCAGGAACAAAAGGAATAAAATCTAGGAGTCAATAGAACATTTTAATGCACAATTTACAAAACGGATTTCTTCCATCTTAGAAACATTTCCAAGCTACGGAACATGTTAAGTGTTTCTGATGCAGAAAAGTTAGTTCATGCATTCATGACCTCTAGACTGGACTATTGTAATGCACTGCTAGGTGGTTGTCCTGCATCTTCAATAAACAAGCTACAGATAGTACAAAATGCTGCGGCTAGAGTCCTTACCAGGTCAAGAAAATATGACCATATTACTCCAATTTTACAGTCTCTGCACTGGCTATCTATTAAGTTCCGTATCAGTTACAAAATATTATTACTTGCCTATAAGGCCCTAAATGATTTAGCTCCTGCGTACCTAACTAATCTTTTATCACGCTACAATCCAACCCGCTCCCTAAGGAACAAAACTCTGGACTCTTGGTAGTACCTAGGATAGCAAAGTCCACTAAAGGAGGTAGAACTTTTTCATATCTGGCTCCTAAACTCTGGAATAGCCTTCCTGATAACATTCGGGGTTCAGACACACTCTCTCTGTTTAAATCTAGATTAAAGACGCATCTCTTTAGCCAAGCATTCATATAATGCATCTCACAATCTTGTACTGCCAGTCTATCTGAACACATGCACATTATTATGCTTTAGCTTGGGTTGAACTGATTATTTTTTTTGCATGGATGGAACAACAGCTACGTTAATTATGTTTCTATTTGTTTCTCTGTTTCTGGATTAACATCCCATAATTACACAAGCTTCAGTCTGGATCCAACACTTAAATGATCTGATATGACCAAACACCTGAGAAGAGATGATGACAACCCTCAGACAATATACAGAATTAATCACATTTTGTCCTAAGTTAAATATATAACATTTCTGCAATATATACATCTATTTTAGAAACTTAATTTCCTGTAAAGCTGCTTTTCAACGATTGTATTGTGAAAAGCGCTATACAAATAATTTTGAATTGAATTTTGAATTGAATTGAACAATTTCAAAAATTCAGTGCTTAAGTGAAAATGTTATGATGATAAAGATTGTACATGTGTGGTTATTGATTCTATCTGCTCTTTCAGAGTCTTAAAAGAAAAGGTTCTACATAGAACTGTCAAGTGTTCTATCAGGTGCTTCATAATGGAACCTTTTATGGGTTTCCATCATTTTGCAGATTTAGTTTTAATTAATTTTAATTAAACATCTCACAAATATATTTTATTAGTATAATATAAATTAAATAACCTATTATACATCAAATTATAATGCAATCATTTAAGACATTTCACCTTATATAAAACCTCTTTGGCCATTTATAAGATTGACAGCATCTGGTGTTTAGTGTTACTTCTGCCATTATGTGTGATGTTGATTATCATCATGAGTTTAAGCTGTTAACCAGCACTCCCCATTTTGGGATTTTGGGACTCACAGTTGAAAAAGACGTACCAAACTTAAAATTATAACAGATGCAGACTTCAGTGTGCTACACACACAATTTTGGTGTGTTTTCAAAGAAGACCCTTTGGGCTTTACTATCCATCATCAGAATTGATAATGCTCAAAAAGATAAAAAGTTATAGAGACTGAAGTGCCTTTAAAAAAATGTACCACACTGAATGAAAAAATTATAATAATTGTATGTCATATAAAATACATGAAATAAGTCCTGGTGTAATCTAGAAAAGTAAGGGGCTAAAAGTCACGTCTCGTGAGTTTATATTTCAAATCTGAAGAAGATACCATGAAACATTTGATTTTCCTGAGACTATATATAGCCCCCCCCCCACCCCCACGTTTGAGGAAGAATATTGATTTACCAAATGTATTTGAAAGTTCTATATACTATTAAACTTGTTTAGTCATTATACATACAACTGTATGTTTTTTCAATTATACAATTATTATAGACAGAATCTTAGACATCATATAAGTGATTTATTTGACCACTAAAAAATACAATAAGAATAATTTGAGTTTTAAAAAGAAAGAATGGTATATAGTTTGTCAATATTAATTTTGTCCCGTTTCGTTTAGTCTATTTGTAAACGATGACACGTGCAAACAAAGTGTTCAGTGCGATGGCATCCTGCTGCAGGTTAACAGGTTAAGGGTCTCAGTTACTCACCTTTTATAACGTTCAGATTCACTTCAGAGTATGATTCTTTTTCTCTATCTCTATCAACTCCACACTGGTACATCCCAGAATCCCGTTCACTCAGGTTTCTGAAGGTCACAGTGAAAACTGCTGCTCTTGTGTCGTCATACAGAGAGAATCTTCCAGAATCAATCCATTTATCTTTCTCTTCAGTCTTGATGAGTTCAGAACACCACTTGCGCTTTACTTTATCTGGCTTCTTTCCTCTACAAAAAAACTTTGTGTTTTGGGTATATTTTTCCACATATTTGCATCTAATGTTGACTTCACCTCCTGAATATCCCGTCACACTCATGGAGCTCACCACACCTACAACAAACCAACAATTGGAACTAAATAAAGGTCAACTTTTAATTCAAGACTGCTGTTTCTTAAAAAACTATTGAACAACATGAACTGAAGCTAAAGTCTCTGTGATGTTTTTAGTGATTTACTGTGAGTTCAGATTCTCACCAGGAATCATCAGCAGAGTGAAAGTCCAGATGATCTTCATTCTTCTCTCGTATTCAGTGATCTTCTCTGTTATTAGTAGATTCAGTTCTTCTGAAGCTCTCGATGTGTTCAGATGAGTTCTGAGTGTTTCTTTCCTGGTTACATGTTTAACATGAACTGATGAATGTGACGGAGACGCCCACTTCCTTAGAGGAGAGGAGAAGAGAGAGAGAGAGAGAGGAGAGAGAGAGAGAGAGAGAGAGAGAGAGATAGAGATCATAGAGCTATCTACATCGATGCCTCTCTTCGTCTACTGACCTTCATTCTCTCTCTGCCTCTCTCTCTCGCTCTCTCTCTCTCTCTCGCTCTCTCAGAAGAGAGAGAGAGAAACTTATGCTCCACACAGGCTTCATTTGACAGTGACATCTGATGGACAAACAAGCAAACAGCTTGACTGATGTTACAGTGATATCTCAATTACAGGTAAACTATAACTGATAGATATCACCATACTAATACAGCTGATTAATCAAAACACAATTACATGAAATAATATATACAAATTATATTAAAAACAATTAATAAAATACAATTATTTACAAGTTTTATGAAATGTTTTGTTTATGTAAATAAGTCAGTATTTAATTAAATATGCACTAATTTGCATATATTTCAAGAACAAAAATGTGAACACTGGATAAATCCAGGTTCAAAATTCTTTGTTCATTTTGTTGACATGTTTCGTTTTGTTAAAGTTTTTGTTAAAAACTTAGGTTTTTAAGTTTAAAAATAAAAATTTCAAAAAATGTTGGATTCCTCTTTTTTCACTCCATAAATCAGAAAAAAATGTCAACAGACAGTAAAAAAGCAAAAAAAAAAACATGCTCACCGTGTTTTAAGGAGTTTAATATTCTTAAATATAATATGCAACTGATATATGAACAAACGTCTGTAAAACACTTCAGAATATAGATAGGAATAAAACAGGTAAGGTGGAGAAAGAAACTCATTTTGAGAAAATTACCTTTAAATATTTACAGATGTGCTCAAACGTTTGCATACACCTGGACAATTGGTAATATATGTTCCATTTTTTAAGAAAATATGAGTGATCAAGCAAACCACATATATTTTATTTCTTATGGGGTTCATATTTAAATACAAATTATAAAAGAATCACACAATCAGAAAACAAAACATGGCAACAAAGAAAAAAAAAGTAAATGTCCGCTGTTCAAAACTCGACATACCCTTAGTTCTTAATACTGTGTATTTAGCCCTTTAGCATCAATGAAAGCATGCAGTCTTTTATAATAGTTGTCTACGAGGCCCTGAATTCTTGCAGGTGGTAGTTGCCATTCTTCTTGGCAAAATGTCTCCAGATCATGCAAAGTCTTTGGTCATCTCACATGAACAGCACGCTTGAGATCTCCCCAGAGTGGCTCAATGATCTTAAGGTCATGAGACTGTGATGACCACTCCAGAACCTTCCACTTTTCTGCTGTAACCACTGGAGGGTCAACTTGGCTTTGTGCTTAGGTTCATTTTCATGCTGGAACGTCCTAGTGCGTCCCATGCCCAGCTTTCGTGCAGAAGAATGCAAATTGTCTGCCATTATTTTCTGATAATATGCTGCATTCATCTTACCATCAATTTGTACAAGATTCCCAGTGCCTTTAGAGTTCACACACCCCATAAAACATCAGTGAGCCAGCACCAAACTTCACTGTGGGGATGGTATTCTTTTAACTATAGGCCTTATTGACTCCTCTCCAAACATAGCACTTATGGTTATGACCTTAAACAAAGTCTCTTAAGACAAGTTATGTCACTCAGCGGCCATCTTTGAAATGCCTCTCGGGCATCCAAGTGCAGCTCCTATCTCTTTGTATGGGGAAATATCAAATTCTCCAATACTCTTCACTAACCTTACGATTAAATTTCATATTTGAAATCACCAAAGAAATCTGACAACAACTGTATCATAAATGTTGTTTCTTTTGCTCAAATACCATTATAAAAAGCATATTTTTCAGGCTAGATAAGCCAGTGCACATATGCAGTCCTAAGTGCACATCTCAGAATGCTGACTGTTTCTATAGCAACCGGTACTTCTAACGGCAGCTGGAGTGATGCACTGACTTTACTGATTAGCGATTGGCTCTTTAATATTGAGCATTGCATTTTTCCCCATTTCCCCATGTCATATGAGTGACATGTCTTAGGGATTCTTTAGTCTGTGCCATAAAGCTCCATTTTGGTCTCAGTGTGCCAGAAGCTGTGAGGCGTGTTAAGGGGTTGTCGGGTAAATTGTAACAGGGTTTTTTTAAGGCTTCTTTCCAGAAACTTGAACATGCAGCTAATTTTTGTTTAAGTACCATCGTATTGTGCTCCTTGAAACAACCACACCGTCCTTTTCCAGAGCAGCCTGCATTTCTGTTGAGGTTACATGTGGGTTTTTCTTAGTATCTCGAACTATTTTTCTGGCAGCTGTGGCTGACATATTTCTTTGTCTAACTGACCTTGGCTTGGTATCGATAGATCCATGAATTTTCCACTTCTTAATAAGTGACTGAACAGTACTGACAGGCATTTTTAAGGCTCTGGATACCTTTTATATCATTTTCCTTCTTTCTAAAGTCCCCCTACCTTGTAACGCATGTATTTTGATAGTTATTTTCTCCCCATGGCTCAGTTTTTAGACTGTTCAGTGCATCGACTTGAGAGCTAACAAACTCAATGGCCATTTATACACAGACACTAATAGAAATGTAAAAAAAACTTTGATCTGCCATTTAAATGTGTGTGTCACCCTGTGTGTCTGTAACAACACTGTACAAATGTACAGTAGAATTTACAGGATGTTACTGGCAAAAAAAATTGCCAATAAAATCCTATAAAAATTATGTTAATTGCTGTACAATTGATTACAGTATAATACTGCAAAGCAAATTACAGTTAATTGCTGTATGTTAAATACAGGAATTTGGAGTAGCTCCAGACTGCAGTCTGGACGATGGAGCGGGGCGACACATTAAGGTGGGGCGACACGTGTTGCTCCGCCCACCCCCAATTCCATTGGTTTATATTATAATACAGCAGAGCTTATTGGTGTAGGCGTTTGCGCATAAGCATTCTTTTATATTCATTTTTATGAGTGATCTATGCTGTTTTGCTGTACTACAGAAATATTAAGTGCTATAGCGATTTTATTTAGAATCAATTAGCAAATGTTTGTTTTTTAAATTTATGACGAATTAGTTAGATTAAGTTCCTATCAAACGCTTGGTGTGGCATCTCCGAGAACTTCGGACAGAACAGAGCTGTGTAATATGAGCGGCGCATGAACGAAATCTGGGGAACACATTCTTCATTTGTGGCTATGATATAGTCCTACCTATGATATAAATAGCCTCACCTATGAGAAATATGAATTATGTTTCTGTGTGATGAACGTAAATAGAGGTCCTCCTTAATCTCAACAGGTGGGTTGCACGTTAAATTAATTCAGATATGAATGCACTTTTCACTGTACACGAAGCAGACTGAGCAGTTTTAGCTGAGCGATGTTGATCAAAATGACCAACTGTTTGAGATTTAGCTGTTTTGTATAATGTATATTTATTATGTAGCCTATAGGCCTATGGTTTATTTTAGGATCGTGGATAAGCAAAAACTTAGGATATAATGATAATTCATTGTAGTTCAGGAAGACATGGGATAAACCAGCCAATGTTTTTATTTTAAAGAACAACTGCGGTGACAAATATGACAATAATAAATAGCCCATCAGCGTGAACTGAGGGTTTATGTGTGGATAATGGGATCATTTTTTTGCATATAGGCTTATTTTAAATGTTTTTGTTTACTAAAACAGCTGTTATTAAATCTGACCTACAGCGAATATTATTAATAATGTGCTTTACTGTTTATTTAAGCAATACATGTTCATATATTTTCTCTGCAAAATTTGTATTTATACTTTATATATATATATATGCTATATGCACAAATTAAATTACTGGTTTTGTGGCTCAATCCTTTAAAAAGAACCAGGAATCACTGTATTATATTAGGCCTACTGATTTAATATTTGTATTATAGTCTTTAATAAATAAATAAATATTAATCACAGAGAGGGTCTTTTTTTTTAAAGTGCTCACGTACCTGTTGCTCAGATTTACAGCTCCGAGTGATTTTAATATTTGACATTGATCGAGTGTTAATAACTAAATCTAAATTCATCCCGTACACAGATTAGAACACGCACACACAATTATGGGGTGGATACATAAACAATTGGATTTTTAATATTTTATGTCACGGACACTTATTTGCTATAAGATAGAAGCCTTTAAATACTGTATGTGTCAATATATGCTCAAATATTTTATTAAGATATAAACAAGGAAACATGGAGCTTCTCATGAAAACATTTATTTGCACTTTATAACCTACAAGTTTGTGAGACATTGAGAAACTTAACTCATCTCTTTAAACAACAACAAAAACGGTTGTGCTTTAAAATGCAAAATCCTCCACTTATGTTCGTGTTTGTCCCTTTCTAAAATACAGCAAATTATCATTATTTGCGTATAAAATACCAATTTAGTGCTGATTCGCGGCCTGCCGATCCTCAAGGAAATATGAATGAAGAAACCCGGAGGTGCTGTCATCAAGAGTTTATTTGTAAACAATGACTTCATCTGACTAAAATTGTTACTAAACAGATTGTAATTAAGATAGGCGTATAATTCTAGAGTTAGCACATAATATTTCTGTAATATGGAATTGGGGGTGGGTGGAACGACACGTGTCGCCCCGCCCCATCATCCAGACTGCAGTCTGGAGTACTTGGGAATCTCTAGCATTTTTTTACAGGAGGCCCAACCGAGCACTGAGTGCATATAAATAAACATACGTTTTAGAAGCCTGACATTTCTGTTTAGAATATCCTTTTTTATTGATCTTATGTAATATTTAAATTTTCCGAGACACTGAATTTTGGGTTTTCGTTATCTGTAAGCCATAATCATCAACATTCCAAGAAATAAAGGTTTGAAATATTTCACTGTATGTGAAATGAATCTATATAGTATATGGGTTTCACTTTCTGAAATGAGTGACAAAAATATTGACCTTTTCATGATATATATATTTTTTTAGATGACCTGTATACGTGTCATGTGTTTTCCCTATATGAGATCAAAACCTTCTAGAAATCACAAACCATGAACAAATGTCCAGCCAAGTAGAGTCGCTGCCCTGTCAGAAAAAAAGTTGGAGGTGGAGGTACAATTTTGTTCATAGGGGAACAAAACATATAATTGTCCCCAAAGGACCTATTGTGTACCTTTAAAGGTGCCATTGTGTACCCAAAACATGTTTAAAAGACAGAGGCGGGAAGTCCAGGTTCAGAAAGTAAATGTCCTCCTCAGTATTTTGTTCCAATCACCTGGATTTGCTAATTAGCAGATGTGGGACCAAGTCATTCCTTTCAAGTCACAAGCAAGTCTCAAGTCAAACCCCAAGTCCTCAAAGAGTTAAAGTTAATGAGATGATTGCATGATGTTTGTGCATTAGTGATGAACACCTAACAAGCAGCATCATTGAAGAAAATAGAAACACAAGAACATATGACTTCAGCCACAGCCTTGGATGGAATCAACTGAAAAAAAAATCAAGATCTGACTAAACAACCCCATAATTAAAATCACCAGCTTCACTCATTACTAACCAGACTGACATTGTTTTATGTATGCAGAGTATATCATTAAGAATGAGCAGAGATTTAGATGTTATTTTATTACCCAGGATGCATTGCAGCATGAATAATTTTGTTGGTTGTCACCATACTTGAGATTCATATGCTGGTTTTTGATGTCTAGGCGTTTGTGTCATGGTAGTAATAGAGTTTAAAAATTAAAAAAGCATAGCGTAAATAAAAAAACATCTCGTTGATATAGGAGCAACGCTTTACTTGCAAACCATGGCTAGGATTGTGCAATAACGAATGAAAATAAAATAAACATACATTTAAATGACCAACAACAGTAATCTAACAATACTATTATAGATATGACTAATATTATTTTCACCTTGAAACTAAGTGGATATTATTTGCATTTCTAAAAAGACTTTGCTGGCAGAGGAGCCCAGAACATAAAAGTAATGCAGTTTCATGTTTTTCTCCACATAAAAAAATAGTTATAAGAATAATTAACGTGGCTTAATAAGTTACGAACGTAATATTAAAATACAAAACTCAGCATACACCTTATTAATGTTGCAAACTAGATATACATGTTAGCAGATGTGCCCAGAATATAAAAGCAATGCTCAAAGTTCACATTGTGTATTTTCCTCATAGAAAACCATTATAAATAAAAGCTTATTGAATTAATACAGTGATATGAAAAATAACTAGTAAACCATAACCTTTTTATTATTTTAAAAATGTTATGTACGTACTGTATTTTATGTGTGTTTTATACATACTGTAATATTTGTTTGTAATTATTGTAATCCAAAACTGTGATATGAAAAGGCCAAATTCATTATAGTTTATAAAATATAAAGGCCCGCTATGACCAAACAAATACTGGTTGTTAATTAAATATAGTATGTGTCAAGCAGCTGAGCCCAGAATAATTATGCAAACATGCTAAACAACGCGTTAAGCATTAAACTCCCATAGAAAACCATTATAATGAAAATATTTAAAGTCTTAATGCACTAAGGAACAATATAAATCAGCCAATCTTAGAAAACACATTACACTGATACTGAATAAATGGGACAAATTCAGTAAAGTAAATACAGGCCCATCACCAAAAGGGGGCATTGGCAGGCAATTGACTCGATGTACCACCCTGCTTACATGATCACGAGTGAGCTTAATATCGCAAACGATAAACGCTTATTTTGCTGATCTAGTTTGACAATTGGGCTTAGAAAAACCAACCATTCAGCAGCAATTATCTTAAAGGACCACTAATCTCTACAATGGTGACTTATTAATTGAGTCACGTGATGGCATGACAACAAAACAGCGTAGCAGGGGAGGAGCACAGCGATGTTTGTAAATGAGAAGTGCAAAGAGCGGAATATACAGCCGCAGACATGTCTACGCGTTGTTGTATGAATTAAGCAATGTATTAGGTGTATAGGAGAAAAAAACAACCTAAAGTATCAATCTTATCAGGCTAGTATCGATCAGATACCAATACCAACGTTGGTATCAATATTATTTATATTTGGATCAGTATTCCCAACCCTAACAGTAGCTATAAAGGGTTGGTATTGCAAAACCTAAAACATATATATATATTGAACATAATCAGGCCAACTGATGATCAATATCACATTGCATAAACACTGCTAAAATCTCAGCACTGATCTTTCTGTTTTACAACACCACATACAATGCTGCAGAGAGCGATCTAATACTGGAGCCTACTGATATAAAATATATAGCCTGAATGCAATGTAAGTCACTTTGAATAAAAGTGTCTGATAAATGCATTAATGTAAACAGAACTGTGAATGAGTCAAGGGTCAAGAGAGCAACTAAAGCAAACACTGATCTTCATGATGGTGCCATCATTTCAACCAATAAAACATCAACATCTGATCCTCTGTAATTCTCAATAACAGCAGGTGTTCATCACTAATGCACAATCATCATTCAATTACTCACTTAATTACTTGGAATTTGACTTGAGATCTGCTTGTGACTTGAAATAATTGACTTGGTTCTTCCTCTGGTGAAATCAGCTGCTAAGTTCATGGGTGGAATAAACACATGGCATTACTTTTACTTTCTGACCCCTGGACTTTACACCTTTGTTTAAAGCTACAACTAGAGGTACACAATTGTACCCTTTAGCGTACCACCCCAGTGATGGCCACTTGTTCTTTAAAAGGTACACATTTGTACCTTTTCTTTCTGAGAGTGTGCTCAGCAGATGTTCAGCACCACGGACAGCGGACAAAGTTAATCACAAGCACAGGCTGTCCAGATGAGCTCCTGTTCTCATCGACATGAAATCCAGAGAAATGCTGAATAACTGACCTTCAACATGTCAGGATTCTTTAAAGTTTATTTATACAATGCACTTGGCAGTCTGTGGTCCGAGTTCAATCCGAGTTCAATTGCTCCCCCCTCCACCGGCCCCTGCTGGACTGCGTTCAAATTATTTTACTTGGGTCTGAACCGTGGTTCGTTTGTGTCATCAAAACAGCAGCTGTTGACCCCGTAGCTTAGTAACAACGGCGTGGGAGAAGGTGGCAAAATGCACAAGATTGCTCTCTGCACTTTATATTTAAATATATATATATATATACGTTTTTGAACCGTTTGGTTTGTTTAAAAAGCTCCAGTGGATAAAGCACCTATGTCTGTCTTACAAATGTACTGCAAATGCTCTAAACAACGCTGAAAGCGAACAGAAATGTTCCTGTGGCTTAGTGGTTAGTGCATTGCGTTAACAGCGCAAAGGTTGTGGGTTTGATTCCCAGGGAACACGCATACTGACTGAAAAATGTATAGGCTGAATGCACTGTAAGTCGCTTTGGATAAAAGCGTCTGCTAAATACATAAATGTAAATGAGACTTTCTGCTTGCAGCGTGTCAGTCACGCTTGTCAGGATAGTGAGACAAACACACATTTTTACCAGATAATATAGCATTAGTAGTGGTTCAATTTGGTAATTTCGTACAATTGCGGTCCCGTACCCCAGACCACCTTTTTTTAAGCAGACTCGGGTACGGTTCGTGGGTCGGAAGACAGCTTTCACGTCATCCAAACGAACCGAACTCTGACGTCAAGCAATCCCGGGTGTGCATCAAAAGTGCTAGTGTGAAAGCACCCTAATTCTAGGTTGCACCAAAGTCAGATTGTGCAGAGGACTCGTCTAGTTCCTGTAGTCTTGTTCTGATGGCCGTCCATATGACAAAATGCTTTTGTCATTTTAAAATGTATCAGAATTCAAAAGTAAGTTTAAAATATATAGCAAAAGGAGTATCACTGAATGACTGTAAGTAACACAAATAATGAATGAATGAATGATGTATTTATATACATGCCAAAGACAATGTGAAAAAGGCTGGTCAGGCAGTGAGATGACTGATAGCAGCGTATTCACTGTAATCCTGATTATTCTTCAGTCTAACACTGTCAGGACAGTCTGCTTTCTTCTGGAAATTCACCACGGCGTAATTCAGATCCTCAGCAGATGTGATCAAGATCTTAGAGTCTTTCTGAACTGTTGCATAAACACAGTCAGGAGAATCAGAGGGATTCGTGGGTAATTGTTTTGGAGTGTGTGTTATGTTCTCATAATCACAGCCAGTGTGAGAAACCTGCAGAGAGACATACGTTATTTACAGCTCTGAAGATTTACAGCTCTGAATACTTACACGAGGGTAAATATTAGAATTTGTTCTCATTATGAATAAAAATCTACATATTTTATACAATTGCTGAACTAACCAGTTCATGTTTTCCTGCTCCAGTCTGAGATGACAAATCACCGCCTACCAAAAACAAGAGTCTTAAATTAATAACATTACTTCACATTTAAACGCTGATGTCTAATGGAAATTATTTCACATATATCATCAAATATCTGTATTTTGTAGTTGTAGCCATTAGGTGGCGAAATAATCACATTGAAAAAGATAATCTTAATTTTAAACCTGATATGAATGGGAGTTTCTGTATTTAATGACTCGTTTCCAATGAGTGGTACCGCTCGGTACAGTACAGTATGTATGCAATTATTTCCATTTTCAATAGCAAACCATGCCGTACTACTTTTTTGGTAACCTTCGATTGGGGTACTTAGCACGGTAAAGGGTACCAAAAGGGTGGAGCTAAACTTACTGCAGAACATTGATTGGTTGACTAGAATCATCACTTTTGCTTGATACAAGGGGATAAAGCTTCTCCTTCACTCTTTCCGCTGTCCATGAGTGTCTGGCAAATTTACTTAAGAGTGAGCAAACACACAAAAAATATATACCAGTGTATTTTATATTATATATATGTATATTTTCACACAGACAATAGCCATTTATCAGCATACGTTCTTGTCTGTTATTTGTGGACTTGTGAAACGTCACTGCCCAAAAATCCATATCATTTTCTAAATATTACTGTTATTGTGTCAATGGAGTGTGGCTTGAATATACTCCCCTAAATACTCATTTAAATCACATGCTATTACTGTAACAGCTCTGGTAAAACCAAATGTTGTAGTAATCCATCGCCCTCTTGGCCAATTAGGCACCTTCCTAAGAGCTGGATGGCCTGTTGTCCTCATTCCCTGAGGATGGAAGTCCACTTATAGCCTTTGGTGACTTCAATATTCATTTGGACATGCCGTATGCTGCGGATTTACAGTCACTCCTAAAGTAAATTGACTTCAAACGCCTTGCCACGTTAATTTACACACACAATTGTGTTGCAAACAACATTTTGGTAAAACCCCTTCACAACTCTGACCACTACTTCATAACATTTAACCTACAACTTGCTACTTGTGAGCCACCAACACCTCTACCAGTTACCTTTTAGATGAAACCTTCATTTCTTTTCATCCTCACATCTTTCCTCTGTAGTGTCCTCCTCTCTTCCCTCACCTACCATTTCTTATGTTTTTGTGAACATCGGTCCAAACTCAGGGCAGCAGAGAGAAAATGGTGCAAATTAAAAGATCCGTCAGACCTGAGAATGTATCAGTTTTTGCTTTCATCCTTCTCTGCTGAAGTCCACACTGTCTAGTCTCCATACATCTAAAACAAGATCAACAGCACATCTGACACACGCAATCTCTTCAAAACATTCAACTCTCTCCTCTGTGCCCCTCCACCACCTCCTTAACAGCCGATGAATTTGACGCATTCTTCACAAATCAATCAAAGGCTGTGCCTGGAAGTCAGTTCTATGTTTGGAGAAGGTTCATATAACATAAATATCTTGGCTGGGCATGCACTCATACTGTGAGCTCATCACCTGAGAGCACTGTGATATCAATGTGATAGTGTTGAGAAACAGGAAGTGGAATGTCCCCCCGCTGACCGATATTTGAACTGCCTCCTCTCTACCTGCTCAACATTTTAAATTCACAATGAGCTCACATATTACTCACACTGTGAGGATCACCGTATGAGAATGGTGTGATGTCACTTTGATCATCGTGTGATCTCACGTGTTGACTGGGTACACAGAATGCTGCACAACTTCGTGTCCATGCCTTTGTCATTTCTAGACTAGACTACTACAATACTCTTCTAGCTGGATTTCCATCATGCACAATAAAACCTTTACAGATGATTCAGAATGCAGCCGCACGACTGGTTTTCAACGAGTCCAAAAGGGCCCATGTCACACGTGAGGGATAATCAATCATAATGCACAGCGTGAAGGCAAAGAACCACCTGACGCGAAGCGGATTATCCCGCTTGTTCCATGGTCAATTGGTCATTTTCCAAGTTATAGACAAGATAAAACAAAATTAAAGTTAAAATTTGTGTCAGTTAGCGCTAGCATTCTGCCCAATTCAAATCAGACACAGAGATGAAATAGTGCGGTAAGACCACATTTATTTGAATTAATTATAGCATGTATTTAAATTAATTGTCGATCGGACGAGAGAGAGAGAGAGATGACAGTTGTGTGTACCTGCTTGCTGCGTCTGCGCGTCTCTCTAAAAACAATAAAGATTACTTCAAAAACAGAGATTTTATAACCTTGTTGCTGGGGAATATAATGTAGCGATCTAGTATCTATCTTTTATTTTAGTAATAAAAATGGCGGGAAAGTGTTGACATTGACGTTTATGTGTGTGTGCAGCACAATCTGCGATCTCTGACCTCTCTCTCCATATGTATATGTGTGTGTGTGTGTGTGTGTGTGTTGGTTAGTGTGCATCAATTAAAGCAGTGCAGTAATATGTGATTAAATTGACTTGGAACTACCTGTGCATTAAACGGTTATACTGCATACCTGCCAGCCAATCAGAAATCAGTATTCAAACAGACCATGGTATAACTCTCTTTATCTCCCTTCACTGGCTCCCGGTTGCTGCTAACATCAAGTTCAAGACATTCTCAGCTAAAATAATTTTGTTATGAGTACGTTCTCCAAATATTCAGTGTTGGTTGTGGGAATATTAATAATGTCCAGTTTTTTGGTTTTTAAAACAAACATGTTGAGCAGCTTTATCAATGCAGAAATATTTTCTGAAAACACCTGAAATTGCTGCAACAGAAGCATCCATGATAGTGACCTCAAACGAAACATTTTCAATAAGACATCGACATCTAAACCTCTGTTAATTCTCAAAATAAACTTCTGTAGACGTCTGATTTTATTGAATAAAATTAATTTCTTTAGTAATAACTGAAGCTGGTAATGCTGTTTGTGGAGTTGTTTAATCAGATCTTGAGAGATTTCATGTATTTTATCTTCAGTTCATCTAAGGCTGTGGCTGAAGAAAGTTGCAGTTTGTGTTCGCATGTTTATTTATTTCAGTGCTTGTTCACAGAAGGTGTTTGAATGATTGAACGAATGTTTCAGGGACATAAAAATAACCTTTAAATAACATTCTACTAACATTAAGGAAACTAGATATTGTTATGTTCCCAGAATGTTTAATTTTAAATCAAAATGACGTTGAAATAATGTTTGAAGTACATCATGCTTTTTTAAAACACACCTCTAACATCTAGAAAACTGGACATTTATATGTTCCCCGAATGAACACTGAATATTTGGAGAATGTTCTTATGGCAAAATTCTGGGCTGATGCTTGCATAAAGAACAGTCATAGGCTCAGAATCCTCCTTCCACTCACGTATAACACTCTACATCTCCTCCAGAAGTCTGAGATCTACTAGGGAGCGACACCTCCCTCTGCCATCACAGAGAGAGACACAAAATCACTCTCCAGAACGTTTTCATTCACTGTTCCTGGCTGGTGGAATGAACTTCACACCCCTATCCGGAACGCTGAGTCCCTGAACATTTTCAAGCGACACCTAAAAACTCATCTCTTCCGTCATCACTTGACTTCATCTTAAAAAACAACAACTTTGCTTTCTTTCCTTAAACCTCTCCCTGTCTAGTTAGTATTTACTCTGAACAATGCCTGCAACTTTGTACTGCAATCACTTCCTGTGTCTATTTGCCTCTTTATAATGAACCACTTATTGTATTCTTCATTTGTAAGTCGCTTTGAATAAATATAAATGTGAATTTATCCGCATAGAGCAGCCTTAGCGCGGCTATTCCTTCCGACATTTGCAGCTGGCTCTGATGTCTCTGGGATGATTAAACATGATTTTGTAGCATACGTTTGACTGAATTGTTTGCTTTTGTCTTCATGTCCTCTTATATAAGCCTCTTATACGTTGTACTTATACTTTTAAAATGGCTATTATTGTTCATTAAAACTGACAATTAACTAAACAAGGCAGAGTTGTTCTTAATTGTTGATCACTACGTTCTGGCTTGCACCACACCTATACAGGGTACTGTTGGCAGTGGAAATGCAAGCTGGATCAGGGTGTTTGGTCCTGAATCGTATCGTACCTTATCCTACTGTACTGTACTGATTCGTACCGCTGGGTGGAGATGAGCCATAAAGGAGTTTTACCTCGAGACTGATGCTTCTTATAGAGAAACAGTAACAAGACACCAACGATGATCAGAACCAGAAGAACCAGAACCAGAGAGATGATCGGAGCTGAACCTGAAAACACAGGAGAAACAATCAGATCAATCATTCAGATTACTCTGAACTAAATATCAGATCAGATCATGGCCGTAGCTTGTACCAATCAGTTTGTCCTAAACAGACTTTAAGTGCACAGAATCACTCTAATCTGGCTCAATTTAAAAAGACTGTAACCTGAGATTAAAGAATGTGAAAAAGCTGAAAAAAAAGACAAACCTTAAAACACAAGAGAAACAATGAGATCAATCAATCTGATTACTCTGAGCTGAACATTAGATCATATGTGTATAGTTTAGCACACAGGCACCTTCTGGCATGCTAGACTCTGATGTGAAGTTAGATGGGGATGTCTTGAAAACAGACGATGATGATGATGATGATGATGATGATGATGATGGTGTTGATGATGAAGGCAGTAATGATGATGTTGTTTTTGAAACATCTGTATCTAAAACAATAATAACATGGAAAGATAAACAACTTGTCTTTTTTTAAACACACAGATCTTAACATCACATGTCTCAGTAACGTGTCTGTTACTGATGTCTTTCACACGTCCTCTGTCATGAATTCATGTTTGCTGAACCACAGACACCCAGAAAAACAAAACCACAAGTTCTGAATTTGAGGTTTAGGAACTTAGAAGTGAGCACTTGTGCAAAAAACGGCACAGTGAACAACACAAAACAGCACAATTGAAAGACAAAAACTATTAAAGTATTTTCAAAGGTTTCTTAACTGCAGTTTTAACTGTAGCACAAGTGTGATAAACTCTCTGTAATACTCAAAAACGGCACTTCTACGGCACATGCAAATGAGCACACTAATGCTGCAACACCAAAAACTCCAAACTGTAATAGCAAATTACCACACACTTTCAAACTGTCTCCAGATGTCCAGTTCCTGCATTCACACACTGCTGTAGCCTTTCACAAGAAACTGAGTGACCACATGACATGAATCAGGAAGTAGGACCAGCACTGAAGGAGGCAGCATTACAAATAATCAGAGTGACTGACCAAAGTAAAGTTACTGTAGTATTTTTCATGTGGGTAAGAATCCTAGAGTGTTGCAAGTTCCAGTGTAAAAGCGTCCACCGGTGTATATACAATCCAAAGTAAGTGATAATCCAAAACAAGTGAATGCAGGAATGGTAAATCCTTAAAAACAACTCCTCTGTCCAGCGTGTTCAAAAGGTAGTAACATTTCCATAGTAAATACTATAGTGTTTTTGAACCATACTATAGTAAAGGTACAATAGAAAGTTATAGTACATTTACCATAGAATATGTTGTAAAATTTCTCTAGTAAATAATACAGTGTTTTGAACCATACTATAGTAAAGGTACTACAGTAAATTGTACTAACTTATGAATGGTAATTTGTTGTGGTAATTCTACTAAAGCAATATAGACAAATTACTTTAGCCGTTACTGTAGTACATTTTAAACAACATCTTAAGGAGTCATTTTTTTGTATTTATTTTTGTTCTTGGCTGCGTTGTCAAGCAGAAATGGGAGTCTAGCCGTGGCACCCCTGAAATAAACAGACACAAGTTAATTTATTACTGGTAAATGTATAAACTTGTTTTCTCATTGAGACCTAAAATATTTGACCCACAAGGTCACATTTGGTCACCATAACGATATAAATACCAGGTACACACACACAGTCTCTGCTTCTTCATTTTAGATCAGTTGTCTTTTTGCACTTGATTAAGACATTAATTATTTTCTGAGTGTAAATCTGATATTGCAGGATACAAATAGATTATATTTGCCATGGTTATTGATCTTCTGGTGTTTTGTATTTGTTGTTGTTTTTATACAGAATGACATGTGTAAATTACAGTCAGTGTTGAGTGTGTGATGTTGGGGAGATCATCACGGGTTTGAGGGTCTCAGTTACTCACCTGTTATAACACTCAGATTCACTTCAGTGTAGGAATCTCCACCGAACTTGATATCAACTCCACAGTGGTACTTCCCAGAATCCCGTTCACTCAGATCTCTGAAGGTCACATTGAAAACTGCTACTGTTGTGTCGTCATACAGAGAGAATCTTCCAGAATCAAACCATTTATCTTTCTCTTTAGTCTTGATGAGTTCTTTGCACCCAGACCACTCTCCTCTACAAACATACTTCTCATTGTCTGTATATTTTCTATCATATCTGCATGTGATGCTGACTCCTTCTCCTGAATATCCTCTCACACTGATGGAGCTCAACACACCTACAACAAACCAGCATCTTAATACAACAATAATACATTTATATGAGAATGAACAGAGATTCACTTTCAAACCATTTCAATCCATTTCTACAACATGAACTGAAGTTAAAGTCTCTGTGATGTTCTCACCAGGAATCATCAGCAGAGTGAAAGTCCAGATGATCTTCATTCTTCTCTCGTATTCAGTGATCTTCTCTGTTGTTAGTAGATTCAGTTCTTCTGAAGCTCTCGATGTGTGTTCAGATGAGTTCTGAGTGTTTCTTTCCTGGTTACATGTTTAACATGAACTGATGAATGTGACGGAGACGCCCACTTCCTCTGAGAGAGAGAGAGAGAGAGAGAGAGAGAGAGAGAGAGATGACGAGAGAGAGAGAGAGAGAGAGAGAGAGAGAGCGAGAGAAGGACAGAGAGAGAGGATCGGAGATCGAGTGAGAGTAGAGGAGAGCAGAGAGATCCGTCAGATAGAGATTCTGATACACTAAAAGTACCTACATCATCTCCTACTATCGCGAGCGTTCTATCTCTTCTCCTACCTTCTCTCTCTCAGTATATTATCTACTGTTTCTCTCCCTCCTGGTTCTCAAGTTTCAATCCCGAGCCTTGCACCTTTCTTGTACTTAGTTATTAGGATCTGAGTTCTACTCAATTTATCATGATGACTTACCTCATCCCTGAAGAATCCTGGACTGAGATCAGTTTAGACTAGGAGGATAATGAGAGAAGAGAACATAAAATCACATCAGCTCACAGTTTCATATATCATTATATTACAGTGTTTCTGTTTTAAACAGTTATTGTGCTTCATCACATCTCCAGCGTCTCTCATGACTGTCTAGTAATGACCAGAAGAGGATGCCGATACTTTACTTTCACTTCAACACACTTTCAGCTGTATGTGATGAATGTGAAACTCTTCTGATATTCAGGACTGTATAAGCTGATTGAAACATGAAAGATATTAAAATGCAATCACCGTGAGTCTGTTTATTCTTTAGTATGGCCACTAGAAGCATCGGCACACCAACTGAGCAAAACCAAAACCTCAGAAACAAAGATCACGGAGTCTGAAAACACAAGAGAACTGATCTTTAACGTTCAATGCTATGAAATGAATTCTGAGTGAAAGACAAACTACATGAAAATCTGAAGATACATTAGAGCAGTAATATCTGTCTGTTAGTGTTGTATCATGTTAGGTCAAGAATGTTCACTGATGGTGATGATGAATATAGTGTATCCAGGTCTTTTGTCTGTGTAACATAGCATTTAAAGTGTTTTCACGGTAATATTGAGATGCCGGTAAAATGAAGTTTCACTTGCAGAACATTTACATTTTTTCACATAGAAAGATACAGCATGACAGCCAGGGCCGCATTAAGACTGCACTGGGCCCCGGGGCAATGACTTACTGCAGGGCCCCCATCACAATAATGATATAGAACTTTATAGCTTTAAATATGATATTTTTATCCAATATCAAAATTCTTGATGCACTGAAATTGTATTATTTTTGTTACCCATTTCAATATCCCAAAAATAAAGTGCTAGCCTAAGTAAAAATAAGCTTACTGAAGACAAGTAAAAAAAAAGCAATAGGCTACAACGGAACAAAGATCATAAGAAATCAAGCTACTTGAAATACTTAAAGCACTGAATAACATTATGATGTATAAAGAAAATGTACAAATAGACTGAATGGTCTCCACTGTATATATTCAATATACATTCATTCTTATTTATTTTACAAAATTGATTCCGTCAAGGACAGTAAGTGGTTTTCTTTCTGATGTTTGATTTACATTGACACAAATGGTAACAGCAGCTATATTAGAGGAATAGTTCACCCAAAAATGAAAATTATGTTGTTGTTCTAAACCTGTATGAGATTCATTCTGCTGTTGAATGCAATATCATATATTTGGAACAATACTGTAATCAGATGCTTGCCGGGCCCTCATGACTTCAATAGTAGGAAACAAATACACTATTGGAGTCAATGGGAACCAGAAACTAGTTGGATCATTTTTCAAAGTATCTTCTTTAATGTTAAGGAGAACAAATAAATTCATAGAGGTTTAGAACAATTTGAGTTTAAGTATATGATAGTATCTTCATTTTTGGGTGAAGTATCCTTTTAAGATCTCATCATGGATCTTATATCTAACACTACACATTAGTGATGCGTGGTTTGTGTGAATTAGTTTACTCACCTATCCTATATATGCTATATCAAAAAACTTTTTTGCAGTAATTTCCCTCATTTTAAAGTTGAAAGCTGCGGGAATGAGTAATGCGATATATGCACAATACCGCACTGAAATTCTGGACACAATTAAACATAGTTCTATTATACAGAGGATTGTGAAATAGATTTCCATGACTTTTCAAAAACTTTCTGGGTTTATTTATTTTTACAAATCAATACATGCTTGGAAATTGCTGTTTTAAAATTCCATGACTTTTCCAGGATTTTCATGACCGAATGAACCCTGAATGTGACGATCGGGTGCGGGTCGGTTTGCGCAAAGAACAATTTACCAATTCGCGACCATTTCCATATTACTCTAGAACGAAATGAAGAGTGGAGGTGAATGGAGACATACTGGGCAGCTATCACCTGATAGATACGTGCACATATCATTCAAAATAAATGCATTTGATTGGTAAACTAAATTGAGAATTGACGCTTCAATCTCAAATGGTAATGCATGGAATTTACTAAAAAAAACTCAACTAAATAACAGCGCTAATAAGTGGGGGTCTTGGTGGCTTCGGCGATCGGGCTCTCCAGTCAATCTACCTCACAGCCAATCACGGGCCCCCTCCTTGCTCGGGCACCGGGGCTTCAGCCCCGCCTAGTCCAATGGTTTAAACGGCCCTGCTGACAGCTTCTGTACACTTTCACACATTCATGTTTGCAGGCACACAATCTGTGTTGCAGATACAGCAGAAAAAATCACTCAACTTCAGTTTCCAGATACTTTCAAACTATTATCATGTTTGAATGAAAACAGTTATATAAAACAATTTGATCAGTACTGACCTGTAACGCTGATGAGGACTCGTGTGATGAAGCTCTTGTGTCCTTGATCAGACTGAACTCCACACCAGTATTCAGCTGAATGTTGTCGAGTCACATGACTGATGATTCCCGTCAGGAGCTGCTGCTCTCGGTCATCATACAGCTGGATCTGTCCCTCAGCGCTCCATCTTCTGCTCTCCTTCACAGACGTCTCTTCAGCACAGAGATCAGATCCAGATCTCCTGCAGACAAACTTCACATCAGCACTGTGGGATTGTGGGTATTTGCAGCTGATGTTCACAGCTGCTCCAGCAGCAGCTGATAGACTGATGCTCTTCTGACAACAATCAGCTGTTTGAGAGACAAATCAAGTGCAGGGAACTTCACATCAATTATTGTGTAACAGTGATCCAATATATTACTGTCTCTGGTGGGACATGTAACATGCTGTCTATATTTTAACTGTTCAAAGAAGAGATTTGCTTTGTAAAAATATCCAATAATGATTAAAGAGAGTCTGGGTACAGTTGCTCAATTTCAGATATGAAAGATATTTCAAATGAAGCGCGTTGTCCAGAATGGCTTCACTCGGCCAGGTTTCAGTGAAGCACAAAGCAGCATATTTTGAAAAGTCCTTGTTTGTGCAGGTGAGAAGAATTGTGTCCGTTCTGTAAGAAAGGGATCGGAGATTCGCTAGATGGGTTCTAGGGAGTGCTGTTAGGGAGCCGTGTTTTTAATGGGGTGGTTGACAGTTTATTTTTTTTTGGGGGGGGGGGGGGGGTTCTAGGCTTGATTGTGTTCATGGGGTGCAGTCTAACATGTTCATTTACCTTTATTCTACACCACCCTGTCCCTTCTCTGATAAGCGCCGGTTATTTCCTGGTTTTATGAAGCCTCTCCCAAATACAGGATGGGCTCAGATTGGTCAGCTGGTCCAGTGTGTGGTGATTGGCTAAACAGTCTCTAAACCTCCCGCCCCTCACCTCAGTGGCATGTGCTCCGGTTGTCTGGTAAACAATGGCGTCGTCTATATTGCTTATCAATTTGAGTCCGACTGAGACGCAGATGATATTAATGAAGAGGGTCACGCAGAACCTGTGCAAGCACGGCTTTTAAGGATATGTTTGTTTGTTATTGGTTCATAATTTTAGATACGCTGTTATTTTAAAATGCTTCTGTTAGGTTTTAATATATGGTTTTATCCTGAATAAAGCCTTAATGCAGCACGGCGACCGCACGCACATACGTGTATAACGCTTCTCATTGCTATGTGAAAATGAATGTGTAATTGGAACAGTTTGTTGGAGCTGATCTGACGATCTGAATGAGAGAGAAAGAGAGAGAGATGCAGAGCAGGGGATGCGAGGAACAGTATTAAGAACCGCTGCTTTAGATTTTGAAACTTGTAAATCCATTAAAATCGCTAGAAGACAGAATCACAATTCATAAATGAATAGATTTGTATGTAGTTTTCACCCCTATTTTTCTCTTCATCTTCTCTAAAGCAGCACAACTTGGCCTCGCCCCCTTTGCTACGTGTTCCTGGGGGCGGGTTTATCGGGAAGTAACTCGTTGTAGTCCCTACAAGCCGGTTTTGTAGGCATTAAACTGCGATAATATTAAAAGATGATAGCTCCATTTGCATTGACCTTTCAGCTTTGTAACTTTGCAGATATTGTTCATGCTCAAACAGCAACATTAAACACAAACTAACATTAAAAAAGTGAAATCACAATCAACCACCCCTTTAAACAGCACACCGACTCGCTTCCCTCTTTTCCGTCCGAGTGCAAGTTTGATGAGGACCACCGTCCCTCCGAATACAACATCCAACAAAGCGTCTGAATAATCAAAAACCAGGGGAAAACATCTCTGGTGTGTGTTGCCTTATGTCCAGTAGTTCGTCTCTGGTAAAACTGATGGTAAGAGAACGACTAAACACAGAACAAACAGACAAAAACAGTAAAAGAATGGGAGCATTCCACACCATTGCAGCCGTACGGTGCGCCATCTTGATCAGGCTCCTGTACCACCGCTGAGCGGCCGGGCCCCGGCTCGGCTCCGAAGCGAAAACCTGAATATGCGCTGCACCTGCTGCCTCTTATACTCACGCTGTGATCAGCGGCAGCTGGATGCAATAATCGCATGCCAATGTGCATTGGCTCGTTTAGTTTACACTCGAAGTGGATTGGTCTCTCTAAGCGACATCCCAATTCGTCTGTCCTCCGACGTGACGTCTCTGTTCCCTCCTTCAGGGAACGAGGGTTACATACGTAACCGAGATGATTTCTCTGCTCTAACAGACAGTGGTCATTGAGTGAAATGCCATGAGAATATTACATTTATTTCAAAACATAATGTATATTCCGTAAATAGAGCTCTGTGTCATAAAATGTACATTAACAACATTTCACATTTGGCTTTATGTCACAAGGACAACGAGTTTAATTGGTTTATAGGGCTAATAAAACTGATAAGAAGAAAAAAGCTCTTCATGTTTAAAATCCAGTTTTCTGGAAAGATAAACCCATTCATACAATGTGATGGACAATAATGTGAATTCCCATGAATGTCAAATACAACTTCCACCCCTCGACCAGAAAGCTCATCTGCACTAATTTATACACTTACTGGAAGAAGATGTGCCTTTATCTGCCTGAAATGACGTCCGACATACAATAAAATAACTGTAAATTACAGTCCATAAAAACACGTTTTTAAACCGAGTTAAGGTAGTATTTTACAAGCAGTAATGATGTTTCTGCATACCGCAAGTGAAACTGTTCATATATTATCAATATACATATCTGTGACTTTACGGTCACCTGAATAGGTTGGTTTCACGTGACGTCACGCTGCTGCATCGCCAGAGCGTGAAATTCAGATGGAGGGCAGAAAGTGAAATAGCTGAGGATCTGCCAGTGCCGTCTGAAAAAATGCCAATGTTTTGTGTAGTTTACGGCTGCTCCAATCGTTCAAACCGAGAAAAGGGAAAGAGATTTTACAGAGTACCAAAGATTGTCACTCATAAAGGTGAGAAATGCAAAAAGCTCATAGAACAACGCCGTAAAAAGTGGATTTTTAACGTACGTCTGCGGTCGGGAGGAGCAGAGTCCGTTAATGCCCGTGTCTGCAGCGACCACTTCGTCGGAGGTATGTTAGCTAGCCAACTTGTTTTTTGTGTCTGTGTTGTGTTTATATAGCATTAGGTTGTCGTTAAATGCTCATTTACTTAGTAATGATTATTAAGTTACCGGTAGTCTAATATGGACTTCATTGGGGCTTTTTAGGCTGCCCTAGCGCTTTGGGTGACGTTGAGTCGGTAGATTGGGCTCCGACGGTCAACCTAGGGTACCAAAAAACTAAACCCAAATCAGAGGCGTCTCTTAAACGAGAGCAGAGGATGAAGCTCAAGGAAGACCAACAAAGACGGTCGGAATGTGCAGAGGCTATGTTGGATCTCCAACAGACAGATGAGAGCCCGGATCTGACACAGACAGCCGAGAGCTCCGAACCGAAGCAGCCAGCTGACAACAACCCACAATCAGAGGGGATCAGTGGGAATGGGACATTAAATGATCAAGGTGACCAGCATTATTATTAATTGTTACAAATGTTGACCAGAAAACTTGTATGTTTGTAAAAAAAGATTACTTCACATAATTCATATTAACTAAAATCAACCTGTATAATTGGACCAGAAAACTTGCATGTTTGTAAAAAGGTTGTTAAAAAGATAACAACAATTCAAATTCATGAATTAAGTAATTATGCTCCCCACTGATTTGTTGCAGGCTATGTAGATGCCGGATGCCAGACTGAGCTAACAATGGATGACATTGAGAAGATGGAGGATGTTCAGAGACAAAACACAACAGAGCTGGGAGATCTTCGAGCCAAAGCAATGGACACACAGTTCAACAAGGAGTCCTTTGAAAAAAACGAAGACAAGACAAGGTTCTACACGGGGCTCCCCAACTTCTTAGTTTTAATTTAGATTTTTGAGCTGTGCAAACCCTACATCAGCTGTGGTCCTATGTCTGTGCTGTCTAAATTTGAACAGTTCATTTTAGTTTTGATGAAGCTGAGACTAAATCTCCCGCTGAAAGATTTAGCTTTCAGGTTCAAGATCTCTCTGCCAACTGCTTCTAGAGTTTGGCATAAAGTAATAGACATACTTCATGAAAGGTTGGAATTTCAAATTGAGTGGCCAGAGCGACATGTTCTTCAAGCTACAATGCCAATGGGATTCAGACAGGCATTTGGATGTAAAGTTGCTGTGATAGTTGACTGTTTCGAAGTTTTTATTGAGAAGCCCTCTAATTTACTAGCCCAAGCATAAACGTGGTCAAACTACAAGCATCACCATACTGTAAAATTTCTGATTGGTGTCACTTACATATCTTGTGCCTGGGGAGGGAGAGTCAGCGATAAACAGATCACAATAGAGAGTGGCCTCCTAAAAAACCTGTTACCTGGAGATATTGTCCAAGCAGACCGTGGGTTCAATATTGGTGATAGTGTGGGATTTTACTGTGCTTCACTACAGATACCGGCATTTACCAAGGGGAGAAAACAGCTGTCAGCGTATGAGGTGGCAGACACAAGAAAAATTGCGAATTTGCGTATTCATGTTGAGAGAGTTATCGGTTTAGTCAGAAGAAAATATCAGATTCTGCAAAGCAGGGCTATGCCCATAGAGCACATGGCAACAAAACAAGGTGAGGCACTAGCATTGATTGACAAGATTGGGGTTATTTGCTGTGTCTTGTCTAATCTTTCGGAGTCTGTTGTCCCATTGGAGTAAGGAGGAGGGAGGGATAGGGATAATAATCAGTCAGTCCAGTACCTGAGCCCTCACACATGTAGTGTCCAATACCTGATCCCTGCTTCTTGGCTCTGATGATAAGTAAGAGGACAGGGAGTAGTAGTACCTGAGACCCGACATGTATCAGTCTGTTAATATGTTTTCAACAAGTGTAATACTTTTATCCACTAGTGACTAGTGGATAAAAGTATTACACTTGTGTAATACTAGTGACTAGGGCTGGTGACTAGTCCAATTGTACTGGCTATATGTATTATATGTAATGAAATTGATTCTAATCTGTTATTGCACACCATGTTCTTTTATAACAATTGCTGAAAAATCTAATCTTGTAAATAAACCACCATTTATAATTCTGTCTTCTCAATGGCATTTAATGTTTTCATTTATATTACACAACAGCCAGAACTCACAAAGACCACACTAATAACAATAGTCAAAATGTAATCTTGTCTATTGATATAACAGCAATAACACACAGCCCACTTTCAAGAGTGCCTGGATCCTTTCATTACACATGTGAGTTTGTAACTTGCTGTCCCAGTATTTCTGGAAGTATACCGTTTCTAAAAAAGCACTCAACTTTAGGGATAACATCATCCCAAAGTTCAAGATCGGGCAAAATCCTTTCAACAAAAATGTAATTGTGGTTCCACACAACAAAATCACAGTACTCAGCGTCTACAATGTGAAGCTGTCCCTGAACTTGGTAGTAGTAGTCATGAGTCCGGTCCAGCATGACATTATCCCCATCATTGATGAGGCAGAAGCCCTTTTCCCCAGCACACAAGCGCAGATTGGCTTCATCTTGGTGAGAGTGTGGACACTAAAATCACACAGAGAAGGACATGTGAACAATAGATTAACAAATATATTTTCTGGCTTTTTGCTTAGTTTAGGACTTGAGACACGACTCAGACTCGAGATTTAGGGACTTTACTACAACAGAGACTAATATTACCTTAATCTCGCAGATTCCAGTTCCGTGACAGTCACTGAATCAAACTCTGTCTGGATGTGTCTGGAGTGCATCTGTTGTATGGTGCATTGTGGCATCTTTATATATCTGTGCAATTGCATCGCATGCTGTTCAGAAATGTGAGTAACATTAGATTTATAAGCACTCTATTAATCACGATTTCCTACAATATGACCTTGTCCTAAACTCCCTCCAGACTAAGAAACTTTAATCGATGTTTATTAAAAATGAAAGCAAAATCTGTGCATAACCATGAGTTCTTGTCACCCTTTTAGCAGGCCATTTAATGGAGTAACAATACTAATGAAAACAATACACAGAGCAAAAAAAACAAAAACACATCATTACAACAGCATGGATTGATGTCAAATTAAACATTGTTTGATTGCATTTATTCTTTAAACAAGAGAGAAAACCACAATTTGTTGATTAAGAAAATAATTATAATCATAGGAAACACTCTGTAAGATTTGTTAAAGGATTTTATTGTAAGGTTCATTTTATACTTTAAAATAAAATAAGAATAAATTGTGTGTATACATACATATATACATATTTTTTTCTTTCTCTCTCTACTAAGACTACCGGATGAGGATGAGTGAACGTCATTCTGGAGGCGATGCAGTGTTCAGGACGGGTTACAGCGCCCGCAAGAAAAGAACATCATCCTGTTCATAAAGACCATGTTATCTGTACAAATATATTTACAGCCAGAAGCTCAGAATCAACAAAATAGCACATGCATTTAAAGAAGAAATTATTTAACAGTATAAATCAAAACTGAAATCTAGCTATGAACATATTAGTGTTCAATTATCACTGTCAGTGTTTCCCAATAAACATCCTCGAAGTGTTTAAATGAACACTCTCTGACCTGAAAAGTGAAGAATCCTCTGTTAAATGAACACTGCTGAGCGTTTATATAAAACACACTACAGAGTTTTAAAGAAACACTGAAGCAGTGCTGGAGTTAATGACATAATTAAGTGATTAATTGAGTGATGAACAGCAGCTGTTAACAAACAGAATCACTGAAGAAAAGACAAGAACAGAAACATGAGATGCAAAAACAAAACTATGTGCACAATTTTACAGATTTATATAAAATATTGATTTAAATAAGTTGAATTAAAACAAGTTAACACAGAAAACCAATGACCTTGTGTTTGGGCTCAAAAAGGGATAATGAGAATCACTGATGTATTAGTGTTTTTATTGTGTTAATTCTAGGGCTGTAGTACTCCAGACGTTTTTCTATCGTCTCGGACTTGTCTTGGACTCGTTGGTATTTGGACTCGGACTTGTCTCGGACTTGGTCATCGGACTCGCCAAATGTTCAAGTTGGTCTCGACCGAGTCCAGCAATATATGCTTTTTTTTTCTCTTTCAAAACAAAGACTCGCTTGTTCCGCAAATGGGTAATGTAATGGCCATTGGTTTAACTCCATCTAGAACGGGCATTGTCATTGGTCCATCTAGAACGGGCATTGTCATTGGTCCCCTGTTAAATGCATAGCTGCGTCATATGAGTGTGCGCTTGGCTCTGAGAGTGCTCGCTGCCTGGAGGCATAAATTATCTTTATTTTGGCCACAGACACGCTGTCGGCAAGTTGCATAATACAGTTTGGTTGTACAAAGTTCGTTGGAGTTTTCACTCTCACTTTCCTTCGCTTTTAAATACCTTATTAATGCCCGTGCGCATTTTGCTTTCACTTTCATTTCAGGTCAATTGCTTATTAACGACACTTGCACTTATAACTTACAACGACACATGTTCTGCAATAAACATGGGACTTTAATTAACAAAACGAATAAAAATACACCATTACCATGCTATAAGCCTAATATAAAATTACAAACTCGCAAAATGTTTAAATGTAAAAAAAGAAAAACCTGACAATCAGTGACAGAAAAAGAACGAATAAGAGCAAAACGAATAAAGCCCGGAGGCACGGAATACAACTGGATGTAAAATAAAATAAATTATACAAAAACGTAAATAAAGTAAAAAATAAGCAAACACTGTGGCAATGGCTGGGAGATTTATCAGATTGTATTGATTAATTCGAATTTAATGTTTTGCCACAATTAGATTTTTTATAAATCGAGGAATTTTGATTTTGAATAGAAATATTACCAAACGCTAGAATTAGACACTTTGATAATAAGAGTAAAGAGAAAATAACAATCAAACCGCATGTCGATGCACATGATTAACCGCTCACGTGTGATGCTCTCTAGGTGCCCTTCACACAGAGTGTGTTTTTGTGTTGACGCGGGCAGTGGAATAGGAAAAATACAAGAAGGTGTGAGTTAAACATCTTTTAATAACTAGAGTGCCGCGTTTTTAGAAAGCCGTTTCATGCACGAGACGCTGCAAGAGACGCGAGCGCAACAATCAAACGCGTCCATGTTTACATAGAAAAAACAACGGAACAGCAGCGTAATCAAATACAAAACCTGTGAAGAAACTTACTGTACATGTACTGTATATCTGATCTTTCAGGTTTACATCAGGGTGACAGGCTGAAAACTGCTGTTCATTGTTTTACAGAGCCTTTATAGTTAATAATAGCACTCTAGGTGTTATACCTTCAGTCATTTTGAATTGGAATTACTTGAGTTATTTGGAGCATTTGTCTTGTATTATTTCAGAACATATAGCCTAATATGCATAATATAAGTTTGTACAAGATGTAGTTGTAGTTCATCTTTTCTGCAAAGATATTTAGTGATTTGTTTCACATTTACATCATGAAGACAACGTCATGTGTGGTGCACTTAGAATATACTAATCTTTAACTAGAGGTTTAATAAAGAGAAAGTTGCTTGAATCATGTTGTAGTTACATTTTCAAGTTGACTAGATAAAATCTTACAAAATCGAGAATTGGTCAAATATTAGTGAAATTGCTAAACCTAAAATATCCTCCTAAGACGCCCCCCTAAAAAAAAAAGTTTTCATGTCATTACATTGTTTAGACCATAAGAAAAATGTTTTTTATTCATATTTGATTATATGTCCTCTGTAGAGGATACAAGGACTAAAATTAAATGGCATGAATAGGAAACGGCAAAATCAATGGGAGTTTTTTAAATCACCAAATACATTTTTAGGTTTCAGGATTTTTTTATACTAAACTTTGTTTAAGGATGATTCTCAACTATGTTTTAAAATGTATAACAAAATGATTTGATATACTATTTTGTTTTATGCAATATGTGTGTAAAAAATGCCATAAACTGGTTTCCCATTAAACACAGTGTACCTATACACTATATCTAATTTGCTTATTAATGTGTTGCTGTTGGGACAGAATGTTGAAAAAATAAATCATAATGGGAGTAATACATGGCCAGATTTTCATAATAATATATGATATTTCATAAGCAAACTGATATATAATTTATTTCCCTATTCAGTTGTTGTCTCCCAAAATGCATAATAAACATGCTTTTAGTCCTGGTGTCCTCTACACTGAGCATGTATGAAATTATGTCCTGTTTCATAACAGGAAGTTATATTTGAATTTGAAAACCCATAACATTTTCCTGAGATGTTGCTTTATGACAAACAATCTGAAAATGATTCAGATTTAAAAGACATTACAGAATATAATCATATTTCCATAAGGATGTACAATTTTTCACTAAATTAAATATTGGCATCTTTAAAGGCATAGGAGAGTGTTTAAAAACCCTTTAGTATCTCTATAAAGCCCTGAATGAGCTCTGTGCAGGACATCCAGACTTATAACTGTGACATGGGAGGTCTCAGAGAAATACACTAATATAATGTCCACTACAGAGACACAACTCCACAGCTGGGTCTCAGGAGGAGAAATAAAATAGCCTAATTTGATCCTACAGTGTTGCTGCACATGCTTTTAGATCATTACAAACAATAATGCAAAATTATTATATTAGAATAGAAGATATGCCGTCTCTCGTATCACATCAATTATCAATAATTAAGTATGTGGTTTTGAAGAAGATTTTTTTCTTTCTCTGTTTTGACCGTCTCATTTGGACTCGGACTTGACTCGGACCTCTTTGGACTCGGACTCGAACCTCTTTGGACTCGGTCTTGACTCGGACTCGAACCTCTTTGGACTCGGACTCGAACCTCTTTGGACTTGGACTTGTCTTGGACTCGACAAAGGTGGACTTGACTACAGCCCTAGTTAATACAATTGTCATTACTGTCTCGATTGAACCTTTGATCCAAGTGTTAAATGTAAATATAACATTTTTGCAACATGTCATCATAAAGATGTTTAAAATAAACTAAAAACATCTCATGCCCTTTGCTCTTATAAGTGAGTTATCGAGAGCCTGTCTCAGACGGTCCGACTCAGATCACTTTCACATAGCAGCAATAACAATAAATACAAGAAAAACAAGAACAGAATGCAGTGGTCTATTATTCTCTCTCTCTCTCTTTTCAATTCAATTTTCAATTCAAGTGTGCTTTATATGCATGACCAAAAACTAAACATTTGTATTGCCAGAGCAATTACAATTTTCTCTCTCTCACTCTCTAAGTTGAACCTTGAACCTCACCCTCTATCAGATCCCACTCCCAGACTGCTTTTACACCGCCCTGTCCCTTCTCTGATAAACGCTGGTTATTTCCTGGTTTTATGAAGCCTCTCCCAAATACAGGATGGGCTCAGATTGGTCAGCTGGTCCAGTGTGTGTTGATTGGCTAAACAGTCTCTGAACCTCCCGCCCCTCTCCTCAGTGTCATGTGCTCCGGTTATCTTGTAAACAATGGCGTCGTCTATATTGCTTATCAATTTGATCCCGACTGAGACACAGATGATGATAATGAAGAGGGTCACGCAGAACCTGTGCAAGCACGGCTTTTAAGGATATGTTTGTTTGTTATTGGTTCAATATTTTTAGATACGCTGTTATTTTAAAATGCTTCTGTTAGGTTTTAATATACGGTTTTATCCTGAATAAAGCCTTAATGCAGCACGGCGACCGCATGCACATACGTGTATAACGCTTATCATTGCTATGTGAAAATGAATGTATAATTGGAACAGTTTGTTGGAGCTGATCTGACGATCTGAATGAGAGAGAAAGAGAGAGAGACGCAGAGCAGGGGATGCGAGGAACAGTATTAAGAACCGCTGCTTTAGATTTTGAAACTTGTAAATCCATTAAAATCGCTAGAAGACAGAGTCACAATTCATAAATGAATAGATTTGTATGTAGTTTTCACTCCTATTTTTCTCTTCATCTTCTCTAAAGCAGCACAACTTGGCCTCGCCCCCTTTGCTACGTGTTCCTGGGGCGGGTTTATCGGGAAGTAACTCGTTGTAGTCCCTACAAGCCGGTTTTGTAGGCATTAAACTGCGATAATTTTAAAAGATATCTCCGTTTGCATTGACCCTTCAGTTTTGTAACTTTGCAGATATTGTTTATGCTCAAACAGCAACATTAAACACAAACTAACATTAAAAAAGTGAAATCACAATCAACCACCCCTTTAAACAGCACACCGACTCGCTTCCCTCTTTTCCGTCTGAGTGCAAGTTTGATGAGGACCACCGTCCCTCCGAATACAACATCCAACAAAGCGTCTGAATAATCAAAAACCAGGGGAAAACATCTCTGGTGTGTGTTGCCTTATGTCCAGTAGTTCGTCTCTGGTAAAACTGATGGTAAGAGAATGATTAAACACAGAACAAACAGACAAAAACAGTAAAAGAATGGGAGCATTCCACACCATTGCAGCCGTACGGTGCGCCATCTTGATCAGCGTTTATGTTTTTGTTTTGTATTGTATTATTGAAAATAATTGTTTTGTTGGAAGTTGTACAATTTGCTATAGTTGATAAACTGATCCTTGGCTTTTTAATTTACTTTGGCAAGTTTTTCTCAAAGTCATGTTAACAGAATGTTTTAAAAGAACATCCTTGGGACATTGGAAAGATTTATAGTTATTGATCCTACATTTTCTCTTAAATTTATGTAAAGCTTATACAAGTGTTATACTGAAACACTAAAAACACAATAACAATCAGCGATACCAAAACTTTTCAATTGTTATTAGTATTATTAGCATTACAATACTGAAAAATTTATCAAGGCTAGAAAGCATTGATCTGACTGCAATGTCACCTGAAAACATGTGATTTGAACAACCATTTATTTTAGAAGAATACACCTAAACACCTCCAATGAAACGTTTCCTTTGGTATTTTAGACGATTTAGATTTCTCTGCTCTGTAGTCATCAAGTTAAATGCCATGACAATATTACATTTATTTCAAAACATAACGTATATTCCGTAAATAGAGCTCTGTGTCATAAAATGTACATTTTAACAACATTTCACATTTGGCTTTATGTCACAAGGACAACGAGTTTAATTGTTTAATAGGGCTAATAAAACTGATAAGAAGAAAAAAAGCTCTTTTAAAATCCAGTTTTCTGGAAAGATAAACCCATTCATACAATGTGATGGACAATAATGTGAATTCCCATGAATGTCAAATAAATCTTCCACCCCTCGACCAGAAAGCTCATCTGCACTAATTTAAACACTTACTGGAAGAAGATGTGCCTTTATCTGACTGAAATGACGTCTGACATACAATACAATAACTGTAAATTACAGTCCATAAAAACACATAGGCAATATATGAACAGTTTCATACCGCAAGTGAAACTGTTCATATATTACCAATATACATATCTGTGACTTTACGGTCACCTGCAAGCTGGGATGTTGCAAGTCATGCGACCAGCTCCTATAAAATAAATCGAAAGTTTGGGTAAATGTTCATCAGAAACCCCTGCGGCACATGCACATTGTCCTCCTGAAGGAACTTGTATCACTTAAATCACATTCAGAAGACTGTTTTAGGACTTGAGAATATTTCCATATCAGATCACCGCTTCAGATTAAGGTGAACTTGAAGTCATGGGTTGTGGGAACAGCAGGCAAGGATGTATGAACTGCGAGGGCACCTGTGATGACCGATGCAGCTGCAGCTGTCACGAGAGCACCGGTGAATCAAACTGTCAAAAGTGTCTGGACTGGACGGTGGAGAATTGGACTGACATCTTGGACCTTCTTTTAGAGTGCTTTAAATGCTGTTCAGAAGCCAACGCAGAACCGTGAGTAACATTACATTTATAATCACTGCTTCCCACAATATTACATTTTCTCCCTCAAGACTGATACACTCTAATCAATGTTTATTAAAAATGAAAGCAGAATTGTGCCTAACCAGGAGTTCTTGTCACCCCTTTAGCAGGCCATTTAATGGAGAAACAATACACAGAGCAAAAGAAAGGATTATTACGACAGCATGTATTGTTGTCACCCAATTAAACATAATTTGATTAGATTTATTCTTTAAACAAGGGGAAAAGCCACAATTTGTTGATTAAGAAAGTAAATATACATTCATGTAATATATAGGAAACATTCTCTGGATTTTATTTCAAGGTTGATTTTACACTCTAAAAGAAGAAGAATAAATTGTGTGTATACCTATAATATGTTTTGTTTCTCTACCTAAGCGAACCGTGTGAGGATGAGTGAACGTCATTCTGGAGGCGATGCAGTGTTCAGGACGGGTTACAGCGCCCGCAAGAAAAGAACATCATCCTGTTCATAAAGACCATGTTATCTGTACAAATATATTTACAGCCAGAAGCTCAGAATGAACGAAATAGCACATGCATTTAAATAGCACAGAAATTATGTAACAGTATACATCAAAACTGAAATCTAGTCATTGACACATTAGTCTTAAATTATCACGGTCAGTGTTTCCCAATAAACATCCTCGAAGTGTTTAAATGAACACTCTCTGACCTGAAAAGTGAAGAATCCTCTGTTAAATGAACACTGCTGAGCGTTTATATAAAACACACTACAGAGTCTTAAAGAAACACTGAAGCAGTGCTGGAGTTAATGATATAATTAAGTGATTAATTGAGTGATGAACAGCAGCTGTTAACAAACAGAATCACTGAAGAAAAGACAAGAACAGAAACATGAGATGCAAAAACACAACTATGTGCACAATTTGACAGATTTATATAAAATATTGATTTAAATAAGTTGAATTATCACAGAAAACCACTGACCCTTGTGTTTGGGCTCAAAAGAGATAATGAGAATCACTGATGTATTAGTGTTTTTATTGTGTTAATACAATTGTCATTACTGTCTCGATTGAACCTTTGATCCAAGTGTTAAATGTAAATATATAACATTTTTGCAACATGTCATCATAAAGATGTTTAAAATAAACTAAAAACATCTAATGCCAATCTGAGTTAACGAGAGTCTGTCTCACACGGTCTGACTCAGATCACTTTCACATAGCAGCAATACAAATAAATAAATCAAATAAATACAAGAAGAAATGCTGTTGTCTGGTATTCTCTCTCTCTCTCTCTCTCTCTCTCTCTCTCTCTCTCTCTCTCTCTCTCTCTCTCTCTCTTTAAGTTGAACATTGAACCTCTCTCTCTCTATCAGATCTGATTCCCAGACTGCTTTTATCCAAATAAAACTATGAATGAATCCAGCATGCAATGAAGAGATTATGCTGCAGACTTTTTTATAAATTGTAAACAAACAAAGAAACAACAACAAATCCCACGTACAGTATGTCAACTGAAGTTCAGTTTCCTTAAATTAAGTCATCTCAACGTATATATTATATAACTGACTTTTAAAAAAATTGTTGATTCTGGTCAAACGTATTAAACTAGCTTATTTTGACGAGTTAATGTAAATTAATATTAATAGTTGACCAATAGACCAGTTAATAAATGTTGCCATAACTAACTGAACATATTTTCATAGTATTTTTGGTTCACTTTTAGCTGTTTTTGGAATAACATTCATATTTTTTGTATCATTTTTGTTGTTGTTCAGTGTCACCATTGTTATGTTTTTTATGTAGATTATTGATGTCTGTGCATCAATACTTACATGCATACTTGCATTTCACTGCTGATTATATTCTGTATAATTGTGTATGTGACAAATACACATCTTGAATCTTGAATCTTGAATCATTGTTTGATGCTTAAAGTATTCTATAACAAGATCATTTCACATTTTGTATCTCAGCATTAAAATCCATCAAAACACTTTTATGAATTTAAAATAAGTTATTGGTAAATATTTAAATAAAGCTCAAATAAAATCTTTATATTAATGCTGAAAATAGTTTGACTAAATTAAATCAACAAGTTATTTCATATTCTATATCGTCATCGTTTTAAGATGTCTTTATTTCTCACACTGCTTACCCAGCAGGATTTTGAATATGAATATACAATATCTAAGATCTCAAGCAAATGGAGCACCAATCACCATTAAAACAATTACATGTCTTACTGTCACAGTTATGTTCTGCTATGTGGACTCTTATTTTAATATTAATTTCCTTTAGTTCCTGTTTCCCTGCTCTGTTTAGTTTCAGTTTCCTTGGTTTCTGATTATGTTTGTTTGTTTCTATGGTTACAAATCATCCTGTCAAAGTGAAAGTGATATGAGTCTGACTCTGTAACCTGCTGCTTCATCACATAGGTAAGGACACATGGCATATCATTTAGCTTAAACATCTTTATGATGACATGATACAAAGATGCCCAAAGGTGCAATCAAGACAGCAATGCTCATCCAGGAACATAAACACTAAAATAATAAATCAATCCTTTTGGAGCTCCATCTCATGGCAGTGTATTTTCTGCATGCACTGGTTTTATTACATTCTTCATTATGCTTTTGCACACATCTGTAAATGCCTGTGTGTGCTGATCTTTAATCACATAAATGCTCACAGCTAAATCTCCAGTGTTCAATGTGCGAGTGTTAAAGCCTTGTTCCTGGACGCTCACCAATAAACACCTGATTCAACTCACCAGCTCGCTAGAAGAGACTCGAAAGACCAGAGATTGTCATATTATAGATACAAATATAACAAATCAATATCTGCTATTATTTACTCACCCTCATATTGCTCCGATATCATATGAGTTTCTCCGTCTGTTGTTCACTGTCCTCTGTGGATATAGATGTGAGTGGTGGAAATCCTCACTATAATACTGTTTTCATCAACACTATCATTATACGCTTGAACATGTTTTTTGTCATGAACTAACTGTATTCTTGTCTACTGATTGCAGAAATGAGAGAGACAGGCTGTGAAAAGAAGCGATGCATGACTTCAAACAACAACAGCAAACTATAGGCTAATATTTGTTGGGTGATATGTAGGGATGTAACGATATCTCGATATTATCGTGGTCACCTGAGGATATGAAACGATAGGTCTTCCGGAAGAGTGTAGTTTTTAAATATATATTTACATTTCTTATTCTAACATAAAGGTATTTCAAGTTGTGTTTTGGGCCAAGCTTTGGCACAGTACTGTATCTGTCAAATAAACATATGTATTAATCCCTTCATCAAGTGCGTTCAGACGATCAGCTCGTGCGTGTTTCAGTGTTTTCCGCGTCTCAGAACGGCTCCGTTCACACTGAACGAATGCAGTGAACTCGAGTGCTATGAGTTTAGTGCACATTTGGGAACGCAATGGACACCAGTTATGCTTTATTTTCACGGCAGATGATTACAGCATTTCTCTAGATTTGTAGTGAGATGTGTTTATGTTTTCACTGAAGCTGGAGATTTCCTTCAAAATAAAAGCATAAGAGTGCAGTATGAATTACTGACAGCGAGCGGTTTCAAATGCAGTCCAGACTAGTGATGGCCAGATGAAACCTCATGAAGATTTAATCTTTTCAGCCTAGTGGTTCACAAAAGGGTTCATTTCTGGAGACTTCATTTGCTCACAATACCACCTGGTGGCCAAAGAGTGTAAAACAAGCAGATATATGACAGACAGAGGTGTAAAGTCCAGGGGTCAGAAAGTAAAAGTCCTGTCATGTGTTTATTCCACCCATGAACTCAGCAGCTGATTTCACCAGAAGAGGAACCAAGTCATTCCTTTCAAGACACAAACAAGTCTCAAGTCCTCAAAGAGTTAAAGTTAATGAGATACATAAGAGACTAATTAAATGATGGTTGTGTGTTAATGATGAACAACTGCTGTTACTGAGAAATACAGAGGATCAGATGTTGATGTTTTATTGGTTAAAATGATGCCACCATCATGGAGATCAGTGTTTGCTGAAAATCAAAATAAGTTTTCAAAGCATTATTTGAGAGATTTCTTCAAAAATATCTATCCATAATTGTTATTCAGACTAGAATCTGAAAGACTATAAATAGACAGTGACATTTGGAGGACACATCTGCACACAGCAGCGGTTACCATGGTGAACAAATAAGCATATTGCTGATTGATTACAATAGCTGTGAAATCAAAATCCACTGGTCTTTTTTTATGGAACATTGGAGGATTTATTATAAATTAATCATCTCTGCACATTTGTATTTTTTTCAATTGATGTACTCTGGTTATCTTTAACCAAAATAACTTATCCTTCTCACACTTAACCTCAGTCAGAGGAGAGAAGATGTGCTTTTTGATCACTTCAGCTTTCCACAATACATTCATATCATATTTGCATACAATATCACGACTTCTTTCAGAACTTTATTAAATGCTATTGTCTAGGTATGAAGCTTTTAAATTGAGCACTGAGAGAAAAAAGCAATAGTTGCTGCCTGTGTAAAAGTTTGAGCTTTTAAACACTGAGACTTAATAAAGGTTTTACAAGAACCGCTGGTGGCCAGACATGTAGTTTAACGTTAACCAAACTGAGCACAGCTGCATATGCTGCTTTAATTTCACACTTTTGTCTCTGAAATATTCAGAACTTATTTCGAATGCTGACCAAAATCTCAAGGGTTTCTGATGATTTCTTTCAGTCATTTGCAGAACAAACACTGCAATGTCATTTAAACATCCTTCACTTCGACAGTCAAACATCTGACCTGCAAGACTGTCTTAAATATACAGCAGATGACAACCACATACATAACAAACATGACAATCATATGGAAACCTGAACCCAAAAACAAAGCGTTCAGTTCATTGAGATTCTCTGCTGTTTCTCATCAGGCAGGTAGATGATTGATAGCAGCGTATTCACTGTAATCCTGATTGTTCTTCAGTCTGACACTGTCAGGACAGTCTGCTTTCTTCTGGAAATTCACCACGGCGTAATTCATATCCTCAGCAGATGTGATCAAGATCTTAGAGTCACCTGTGGCTTCCTGGACTGTAGAGTAAACACAGTCAGGAGAAACAGAGGGGTTTGTGGGTAATTGAGCAGTGGCATAAACCGTGTTAGAAGAATCAGAGGGGTTTGTGGGTAATTGTTTCGGAGTGTGTGTTATGTTCTCATAATCACAACCAGTGTGAGAAACCTGTAGAGAGACAGATACATTATTTACAGCTCTGAAGACTTTCATTATGGGAGACTTTATTCAACATGTTATTTTATACGAACCACTCCATGTTTTGCTCCAGTCTGAGATGACGATTTATCGCCTGACAAAAAAAGAGTCTAAAATGAATGACATTATATCACATTTCAACACTGAAGTCTGTTTTCACACATAGCTGTATTTTGCTCATGTCTCGTTGCAGCCTGTAAGTGGAGACTGATTCAAAGTGGAACAATATCAACAAATCTCAGTTTCTGCATCTCAAGACATTAAGAAGGATTTTTACCTCGAGACTGATGCTTCTTACAGAGAAACAGAAATATGAAACAAATGATGATCAGAACCAGAAGAACCAGAACCAGAGGAATGATCAGAGCTGAACCTGAATACACAGGAGAAACAATCAGATCAATCAGTCTGATCACTCTGAGCTAAATATCAGATCAGATCATGGCCGTGGCTTGTACCATTCAGTTTGTCCTAAACAGACTTTATGTGCACAGAATCATTCTAACTGTCACGACCCAGGCCTCTGTGGCTCTCTCCAATGGCCACCGGAGGGCACCTTCTCCTGAGTACTGACTCGAGTGTGGACTACATTACCCATATGCCCCGTACCTCGGTCTAATCATCATCAGGTGTTCCCAATCTCACCCTCCATATAAACTGGTTCCAGACTCTCATTCCACGCGAAGTATTGTTTAGCCTGCCTAGCAACTCCGAGCGTTTATCCCCCATTGAATCTGCCTGTGTATCTGTTGACCCTCTGCTTTGTTACCGACCTGTTTCCTGCCTGCCGCCTGCCCTGACCCAAGCCTGGTAATCGACCTTGATTCTGTTTATCTGTTACATCCGTGACGCTGTTGTTAGACCCCTGCCTGGTTGACTACGTTTCATTAAACGTTGCAAATGGATCCGAATGCCCCTGACTCGTCATTACAGAATACTTCGCCATCTCAGGATCCAGCGATGTTTCACCAGCTCTCTTCCGAGGTATCGGCTCAAGCTTCAGTGCTAGCCACACATCAACAGCAGCTGCAGCGACTCACCTCGCTCACCGAGGAGCTCGTGAGGACATTACAGGCACCCTCCGTGACAGCCCCGTCTATAAACCCCACGCCAACTCCGGCGCCAGCGACCACACCCACATTCGCTCCACAAGGTATTCGACTCTCACTGCCAGACAAATATGACGGTTCCCCGGGCAAATGTACAGGCTTTCTGATGCAGAGCTACATCTGTATATCCCAGCAACCCCTCACTTACCCTACAGATGATAGCCGTGTAGCATTCATTTGTTCTCTACTCACCGGCAAAGCACTGGAATGGGCTACAGCGATGTGGCAGGGTAACCGCATGTCCTTTCCCTCTTACGACCACTTCATACGTCAGTTTCGGGATGTGTTCGAACATTCTGCCAGCGGAAAGGAGGCAGGCGAGGAGTTGATCGCTTTGCGTCAAGGAAACCACACTGCTGCCGAATACACGCTTGATTTCAGAACACTCGCGGCTCAAACTGGTTGGGATAACGAGCCTCTTAGGCTGTTCTATCGGAAGGGACTCAACAGCGATCTACAGTCAGAACTAGCCTGCCGAGAGGAGGGTAAGACCCTCGAGGAATTCATGGACTTAACCATCCGTCTTGATAACTTGATGCGCTCACGACGCCCTCGCCGGGGTTTCCCCGCTCTGCCAGTCGACCAGAAATCCGCTGAACCGGAACCTATGCAAATCGGAGTCACTCAACTATCAGCGGAGGAGCGAGAGAGGCGTGTTCGTCAACATCTGTGCCTATACTGCGGTCAGGCTGGCCATCTGAGGGCTACCTGCCCCACTCGTCCCCCTCGTCGTGATTCTCCTGCGGTGAATGCTGAATCTTCTCATAATAATTCATTCGGCGTTCCGGTTGCGCTTCGCACTGGGGGGAGGAGGATTGAGACTATAGCTATGATTGACTCTGGGGCTGCAGGAAATTTTATTGATGTCTCTTTTGCCAAATCCCATAATATTCCTCTCATTCCATGTGAATCCCGTGTGGCAGTGGCCGCGCTAGACGGCAGACCGCTGGGCTCGGGAAGAATCAAGTTCATCACCCCAGAGATACAACTTCAAACCGGCGCCCTCCACACTGAATTCATCAGACTGTTTGCCATCGAATCACCCCAGAATCCTGTCATCCTTGGTTTACCCTGGCTAGAGAGACACAACCCACGCATATCCTGGTCAACTCAAGAAATCCTTCAATGGTCAAAATCCTGTCAACGCCACTGTCTTATGTCAAGCCAACCCTCCATTCATCCACAGGAGAGAGAACTCAAGCCTCGCGATTCCTCAGAACTGCCCGCAGAATACCAAGATCTATCTGAAGCCTTCAGCAAAGCCAAAGCGTCCAAACTTCCTCCTCATCGACCCAGCGACTGTGCCATCGACCTCATCCCAGGCTCAGCTCCTCCTAGAGGCAGGGTTTTCCCCCTTTCACAGCCAGAATCTGAAACCATGAGGAAGTATATCGAGGAAGAATTAGCCAAGGGCTTCATTGTACCATCCAAATCACCAGCTTCTGCAGGTTTTTTCTTCGTTAAGAAGAGGGACGGAGGTCTTCGACCCTGCATTGACTATCGAGCACTTAATGATATAAGCATAAAGTTCCGTTACCCTTTGCCCCTGGTTCCTGCTGCCCTAGAACAGCTCCGCAGCGCCAAATACTTCACGAAGCTCGATCTACGCAGTGCCTACAACCTGGTTCGCATTCGCGAAGGGGACGAGTGGAAGACGGCTTTTTCCACCACATCCGGGCACTACGAATACCGGGTTATGCCGTTCGGACTCTCCAACAGTCCGTCAGTGTTTCAGGCCCTCATGAATGACGTTTTCCGGGATATGTTGAACCAATGTGTCATTGTCTACATTGACGATATTTTGATCTACTCCGAGTCCCTCGAAACCCATATAAAGCAGGTCAGAGCAGTTCTTCAACGGCTCATCAAGCATCAGCTCTACGCCAAGTTACAGAAGTGTGAGTTTCACCAAGCACAGATCTCCTTCTTAGGCTACATCATCGGTGCAGAGGGGGTCACCATGGACGACAGTAAGGTGCAGGCAGTGCTGAAATGGCCAAAACCTACCACTATCAAGGAGCTGCAGCGTTTTCTAGGATTTGCAAATTTCTATCGACGTTTCATAAGGAATTTCAGTGTGGTAGCAGCACCTCTCACTTCACTGCTACAGGGAGGGGGGCAACATCTGAATTGGACACTCGCCAGCGAACAAGCCTTCCAACAGCTTAAACAGCGGTTCACGACAGCTCCCATCTTGCATCACCCCAATCCTGACTTGGAATTTACAGTAGAGGTGGATGCATCTAATACGGGCATCGGCGCAATCCTTTCTCAACGTCATGGTAACCCATCCAAATTATTCCCGTGTGCGTTCTTCTCTCGCAAACTCACCCCGGCAGAGAGGAACTACGACGTGGGAGATAGGGAATTGCTAGCCATGAAGGCCGCGTTAGAGGAGTGGCGGCACTGGTTAGAGGGAGCGAAAGTACCATTCATCGTGCTAACAGATCATCGCAATCTGGAGTACATCAGATCCGCGAAGCGTCTTAACCCCAGACAGGCTAGATGGTCCCTGTTCTTCTCTCGTTTTGACTTCAAAGTAACCTATCGACCTGGATCCAAGAACGGCAAAGCGGACGCGCTTTCCAGACAGTTTGACCATCTTCCCGCGTCCAGTTCAGTTGAACCTATACTACCTTCCACTGTAATTCTAGCACCCATACAGTGGGATATCATGACAGAAATTTCAGAAGCTCAGACGAACAGCCCTGTTCCACTCGACTGTCCACCCGACCGTACCTATGTTCCTGTCAGTCTCCGCCCACGAGTAATCAAGTGGATTCACGAGTCCCCCAGCGCTGGTCACCCAGGTATCAATGCCACCATGGAACTTGTCGCCAATCGCTTCTGGTGGTCAACTCTTCGCTCAGACATTACCCAGTTCGTCCAAAAGTGTGACACGTGCAACATCGCCAAATCCTCACATCAGCGACCGGCAGGTTTACTCCATCCTCTCCCCATTCCTCAACGACCATGGTCCCATATCGCCATTGACTTTGTTACAGACTTACCTAACTCCAATCAGTTCACCACCATACTCACTATTATTGACCGCTTTTCCAAGGCTTGCCGGTTAATCCCTCTTCCAAAGCTGCCCACAGCCTTCGAGACGGCCGAGGCTCTACTACAGAATGTATTCAGGTTTTATGGTCTCCCTGAGGACATCGTCTCGGACCGGGGTCCGCAGTTTACGTCCAGGGTATGGAGGGCTTTCTGTCAACAGCTGAACATTAATGTCAGTCTCACCTCCGGCTATCACCCCCGAATCCAACGGCCAGGTAGAACGTTTGAATCAGGAACTCACCCGATTCCTTCGCACCTACTGTCACAACAACCAGACCGACTGGAGTCGTTATCTTCTGTGGGCAGAGTATGCCCAAAACTCCCTCCGAAAACCCGCCACTGGACTCACCCCGTTTCAATGCGTTCTTGGATTCCAACCACCCCTGTTTCCTTGGTCTGGAGAGCCTTCAGACCTCCCTGCGGTAGATGGGTGGCTAAGAAGGAGTGAGGAGACCTGGAACACCGCCCACGTACACCTTCAGAGAGCAGTTCGCCGAGTGAAGGAACAAGCTGATCGACACCGCAGAGCTGGTCCAAGCTTCACTCCTGGTCAATGGGTTTGGCTTTCAACCAGAGATCTCCGCCTTCGTCGCCCCTGCAGAAAGCTCAACCCGAGGTACGTGGGTCCTTTCAAAATTATCAGAGAAATAACACCAGTCTCATACCGATTAGCACTGCCCGCCAACTATCGTATCTCACCCACCTTTCATATCTCCTTGCTCAAGCCCGCCGGTGGACCTGGAGGAGAGAGGGACCAGGAGGAGGCCGCCGTGGAGAACACCCCCCCCATGATCATCGATGGCGAGGAGGCCTATCAGGTGCGAACCATCCTGAACTCCCGACGCCGAGGCAGGATCCTCCAATATCTCATTGACTGGGAGGGGTATGGTCCGGAGGAACAGTCTTGGATAAATTCTCAGGACATCCTGGATCCTAATCTTACCACAGAGTTTCACAGAGACCACCCCGACCGACCCGCACCTAGACCCCGTGGAAGACCTCGGCGTCCTAGTCATTCTCGCTTCGGGAGCCGCTCCCAGGGGGGGGGCTCTGTCACGACCCAGGCCTCTGTGGCTCTCTCCAATGGCCACCGGAGGGCACCTTCTCCTGAGTACTGACTCGAGTGTGGACTACATTACCCATATGCCCCGTACCTCGGTCTAATCATCATCAGGTGTTCCCAATCTCACCCTCCATATAAACTGGTTCCAGACTCTCATTCCACGCGAAGTATTGTTTAGCCTGCCTAGCAACTCCGAGCGTTTATCCCCCATTGAATCTGCCTGTGTATCTGTTGACCCTCTGCTTTGTTACCGACCTGTTTCCTGCCTGCCGCCTGCCCTGACCCAAGCCTGGTAATCGACCTTGATTCTGTTTATCTGTTACATCCGTGACGCTGTTGTTAGACCCCTGCCTGGTTGACTACGTTTCATTAAACGTTGCAAATGGATCCGAATGCCCCTGACTCGTCATTACACTAACCTGGCTCCATTTACAATAATGTAACTTGAGGTTAAAAAATTTGGAAAAGCTAAAAGAAAGAAAGAAAGTTAAAAAAAAGAAAGAAAGACACAATTGTAAGAAAAATAGTAATAGGAAAGAAACACAGTTTAAGACCAGTTAAGAGTTATGAACATTTACTTTGAAACCGCAACATGTCTTTGAGCCACTGAAGTTCAAATATCCATTTACAGAGCCATGCGAAAGTATTCATACCCCTTTATTTTTTCATGTTTTGTTATGTTGCAGCCTTATGTTAAACTGTTTTAAAATTACCTTTTCTCCACATCAATTTACACTCCATACATAAAAAAAAAGGATTTATGACAACTTTGCTACTTTAATAAAAATAAAACACGGAAATAAGTACATTGCATAAGGATCCAAACACTTAGCTCAGTCCTTAGCTGAAGCACCTTTACAGCATATGGGTGTGATGCCAAAAGCTTTGCACATCATCATTTGGTAATTATCTGCCATTCTCCCCCTTCTTCACCTCTCAAGCTCTGTCAGTTTGGATGGGGCAGACACATATTTTCAGGTTTCTTCAGAAATATTTGATTGGGTTTAATCCCAGGCTGTGGCTTTGCCCCTCAAGGACATTCACAGAGCCACTCTTGCTGTGTACTTATGGTCATTGTCCTGTTTGATGGTAAAGTTTCTGTCTAGTCTGAGGTTGTGAATGCTCTAGTCTGGGTTTTCATTAAGGCTATCTCAATATGTTGGTGCACTGAGTATTTCTTCTACTCTGACGAGTCCCTCAGTCCCTGTCGCTGAAAAACAGCCCCACAGCATGAGGCTGCTACCAGCACACTTTACTTTTGTATGATTCTCCCATCTGCATTTATGATCATGGAACTCAAAGAGTGACCATCAGGTTCTTGGTCACCAGTCTGGACAAGGCCCTTCATCAACTACTCAGTTTGATCAGGAGACCAGCTCTAGCAAGAGTCCTGGCCTTTCCAAGCATGCTACATGCTTCTGTGAACCTTCAATGCAGCAGATTATAATTTTTTTTTTACTGAAATCTTCCCCAGATCTATGCCTTGATGCAAACCTGTTTCTGAGCTCTAGAGGCAGTTCTTTTGACCTCAGGGCTTGTTTTTTGCTCTTTGTTAAACCTTTTCTGAGACGTGTGTGTCTTTCCAAATCATACTCATTCAAATGAATTTGCCTCAGTTTAACTCCACTGGAGGTGTAGTAACATCATACGATTGCTCTTGAGCTAAGTTTCAAGTGTCCCAGAATACTTATGCAATGGAATCTTCTAATAAATTAGAAAAAGTTGTTATAAATCTGTTTTTGCTTTGTCATTATGGTGTACGGAGTGTAGTTTGATGTGGAGGAAAAAAAGATTTAAAGCAGTTTAACATAAGGCTGCAACATAACAAAACGTGGAAAAAATGAAGGGGTATGAATCCGTTTTGCAAGGTACTGTATGCAACATAAATACCTACTGTTGTCTTGATACACTACAAACTGCAAACCACAAAATGGTAATTAATCTTAATAAATAGGTCTATAATATCAAACTTGATTATTAATAATTAATTAATAATATAAATACTACTACTACTACTACTAATCATTATTATTATTGTGATTACTTTACAAATCGACATATTCAAAGTATTGCATTTCCTGACTTATTTGAGAGTTGAAAATGTAATGTTTTAATGTTTAGTAATATATTTCAGCCACTGGGTGTGTCAGAGCTCATCACAAACTACGTCATGAATCACATGTTTGTATCTCAGCACCTGCTGGTGTCAAACCAGATGAAGATGTTTTGGAAACTCTTGTGATCAGTGGAGATGTGACTGATGAGATAGAAGAAGCAGATAATGAAGATGGCAGGGATGAAGATGATGAAGATGACGATGATGATAATGATGTTGCTGATGAAGATGATGAAGTTGGTGATGATGTTGTTTTTGGAACATCTGCATATAAAACATGAAAACAATGCATTTCTTAAAGATGTTTGTTTTCTCTATTTGTTTTTTTTGCTTGTTATTTCCCAAACTCACATCTTGACATCACGTGTCTTATGGTGAACATGTTACTGATGTCATTCACACATCCACTACCCAGAATTCATGTTTGCTGATGCAGAGACACCCGGAAAACACAATCATGAGCTGTTTGTTTGAGTTTGTGTATCTGAAGCCTGTGGTTTCTCAGTGAAATTTTGGTGTAATCTTTGATGGTCAGCTGACCTTCAAATAGCACATTGCAAAGACTGCTCGATCTTGCAGGTTTGCACTACACAACATCAGAAAGATCAGGCCCTTTCTGACAGAGCATGCTGCACAACTTCTTGTCCAGGCCCTTGTCATTTCTAGACTGGACTACGGCAATGCTCTTCTGGCTGGACTTCCATCAAACACAATCAAACCTCTACAAATGATTCAGAATGCAGCGGCACGACTGGTCTTCAACGAGCCCAAAAGAGCCCATGTTACACCTCTCTTTGTCTCCTTGCACTGGCTACCAGTTGCAGCTCGCATCAAGTTCAAGACGCTGATGATTGCATATAAAACAACCACAGACTCAGCACTCACTTACTTCCACTCACTATTACGAATTTACATCCCCTCCAGAAGCCCCGCCTACTTCCACTCACTATTACGAATCTACATCCCCTCCAGAAGCCCCGTCTACTTCCACTCACTATTACGAATTTACATCCCCTCCAGAAGTCTGAGATCTGCTAGTGAGCGACGCCTCATGGTACCATCACAGAGAGGCTCAAAATCACTCTCCAGAACATTCTCTTTCACCGTTCCTGGCTGGAGGAATGATCTTCCCACCCCCATACGGAATGCTGGATCCCTGTCAATCTTCAAGCAACAACTGAAAACTAATCTCTTTCAACACTACTTGACTTCATCATCATAAAAAAAAAAAAAAAAAAAAAAAAAAAAAAACTTTTTATATATTTTCATCTTTCTCTTTATCTTTCTCTCCTTCCCTTGCTAGCTTGTAATTACAAACCCGATTCCAAAAAAGTTGGGACACTGTACAAATTGTGAATAAAAAAGGAATGCAATGATTTACAAATCTCATAAACTTATATTTTATTCACAATAGAATATAGATAACATATAAAATGTTGAAAGTGAGACATTTTGAAATGTCATGCCAAATATTGGCTCATTTTGGATTTCATGAGAGCCACACATTCCAAAAAAGTTGGGACAGGTAGCAATAAGAGGCCGGAAAAGTTAAATGTACATATAAGGAACAGCTGGAGGACCAATTTGCAATTTATTAGGTCAATTGTCAACATGATTGGGTATAAAAAGAGCCTCTCAGAGTGGCAGTGTCTCTCAGAAGTCAAGATGGGAAGAGGATCACCAATTCCCTCAATGCTGCGGCGAAAAATAGTGGAGCAATATCAGAAAGGAGTTTCTCAGAGAAAAATTGCAAAGAGTTTGAAGTTATCATCATCTTCAGTGCATAATATCATCCAAAGATTCAGAGAATCTGGAACAATCTCTGTGCGTAAGGGTCAAGGCCGGAAAACCATACTGAATGCCCGTGATCTTCGGGCCCTTAGACGGCACTGCATCACATACAGGAATGCTACTGTAATGGAAACAACATGGGCTCAGGAATACTTCCAGAAAACATTGTCGGTGAACACAATCCATCGTGCCATTCGCCGTTGCCGGCTAAACCTCTAGAGGTCAAAAAAGAAGCCATATCTAAACATAATCCAGAAGCGCAGGCGTTTTCTCTGGGCCAAGGCTCATTTAAAATGGACTGTGGCAAAGTGGAAAACTGTTCTGTGGTCAGACGAATCAAAATTTGAAGTTCTTTTTGGAAAACTGGGACGCCATGTCATCCGGACTAAAGAGGACAAGGACAACCCAAGTTGTTATCAGCGCTCAGTTCAGAAGCCTGCATCTCTGATGGTATGGGGTTGCATGAGTGCGTGTGGCATGGGCAGCTTACACATCTGGAAAGGCACCATCAATGCTGAAAGGTATATCCAAGTTCTAGAACAACATATGCTCCCATCCAGACGTCGTCTCTTTCAGGGAAGACCTTGCATTTTCCAACATGACAATGCCAGACCACATACTGCATCAATTACAACATCATGGCTGCGTAGAAGAAGGATCCGGGTACTGAAATGGCCAGCCTGCAGTCCAGATCTTTCACCCATAGAAAACATTTGGCACATCATACAGAGGAAGATGCGACAAAGAAGACCTAAGACAGTTGAGCAACTAGAAGCCTGTATTAGACAAGAATGGGACAACATTCCTATTCCTAAACTTGTGCAACTTGTCTCCTCAGTCCCCAGACGTTTGCAGACTGTTATAAAAAGAGGAGGGGATGCCACACAGTGGTAAACATGGCTTTGTACCAACTTTTTTGAGATGTGTTGATGCCATGAAATTTAAAATCAACTTATCTTTCCTTTAAAATGATACATTTTCTCAGTTTAAACATTTGATATGTCATCTATGTTGTATTCTGAATAAAATATTGAAATTTGAAACTTCCACATCATTGCATTCTGTTTTTATTCACAATTTGTACAGTGTCCCAACTTATTTGGAATCGGGTTTGTATTTGAACAATGCCTGAGACTTGGTGTTACAAGCACTTCCTCTGTCTGTTTGCCTCTTCAAGATTAATTGCTTTATGTATTCCCCAATTGTAAGTTGCTTTGGATAAAAACATCTGCAAAATGACTAAATGTAAATGTAAATGTGAATAAAACAGTTCATAGCAGGTTTCTGGATGAGCATCTTTAACTGCAGCTTCTTAACTATAGTACAAGACTGGTGAAATGACTCACATAAGTGCTAAAAACTGCTCTTATATTGCATCCAGATGAGCACACTTGATCAAGTAAAAAAAAAAAAATATATATATACAGCGATAATGTGTCGAAATGACCAACTAATGCTGCAATACCAAACACTGCTGAAAAACTAAAACAGAAAACTACAAACTGCTGCTGCTTTCAAACTGAATCCAGATCTGCAGATACTCAACATTCAAAGAATGAAATGAAGACTAAAACATACAAACACTGTCCAAACTCTGTGTGCAGTTTATCATTGAGCAGAACAGCATTATTGTACACAAAACTGCACTTTTGACTGCAGTCATGAGCAATTATAAGGACACTTCCTCTTTTTAACTGCGTGTTTGTGGTTTTGCTCTGTTAAACACACAGAACATCTAAAATTAACCTTCTGGTAAACCTGTGTGAAGAGAATCGGGTATCTTACAAACATCAGTGATACGTTTTTTGACAAGACAAGACACAGTGATCTGCTGAATGGAAGCAAGCTTTGATTTCATTCTGATGAATATGAGTGAGAAAGCCATCTGTACCTGTAACGCTGATGAGGACTCGTGTGATGAAGCTCTTGTGTCCTTGATCAGACTGAACTCCACACCAGTATTCAGCTGAATGTTGTCGAGTCACATGACTGATGATTCCCGTCAGGAGCTGCTGCTCTTGGTCATCATACAGCTGGATCTGTCCCTCAGCTCTCCATCTTCTGCTCTCCTTCACAGACGTCTCTTCAGCACAGAGATCAGATCCAGATCTCCTGCAGACAAACTTCACATCAGCACTGTGGGATTGTGGGTATTTGCAGCTGATGTTCACAGATGCTCCTGCAGCAGCTGATAGACTGATGCTCCTTCTGCGATCACATGTGGAATTTGGTCATTTACTGTTGTTAAAATATGCTATTTATAGCCTTTTATATCGCTGCACAAATTAACATTTCAGATGTACACATTAATCTCAAGAAAATCACATACAAACCATATGCTATCTCAATCGTGTGTTTATTATCTTCTATAATCTATAGTAGCTGTTGTCATGTTTATTTCTGCTGTGTAAAAGACTTAACATGTATGCTCTGGCTGAAACTCTTCGTTTGTGATGTTACAACCGCCTCTCCGTTCTTAAGTTGCCAGGTATTCATTCCAATTTGAATACACATTAGTAAAAGGATCTATTTTCATTTTTATTTGTCTATATACACTTTGGGCGGCCGCGGTACATTATAAAAGTAGCCCAAAAAACCGCAACCCACGGCTCTGTAATTTTTCCCGCTACTGTATTTTCAAAATATACCACTTGTGCCACTACCCTGGCAACACTGGTTCGCTGTACCCTCATCACACAATGATAGATAACCTTCCACACTACGATGACGGGAAGAAGCTGGGGTCAAACCTTATCAAACTATAAATTTTCGCTAAATAAAAATTAACGCGTTAAATTTTTTAGATTAATCACATGCATTAACTCGTTAATATTGACACCCCTAAACAATTAATTTCCAATAATGCTCACAAATATTTGTTTTTTTAACAGTAAAGTTTTTTTGTGTAATTGTACTATTATCTTGAGTCATTTTGATCAAAAACACTGATAAAAGAATATATGCCACACTTTATTGGTTATAAGTTTGTTTATTTTGTATTTTATTCATGAACTGATGGTGCTGTATTAAGCAGTACATAAAAAGTGTTTCTGTTGCTCATAAAAATGTGTCAGTGTATTTGACAAATATTGCATTTGAATCACTTTATCTGTGATAAGAGCATGGAAACATAGTACGAGCATTATTACCGGGTGCAGAAAGTGGCAGGTTAGTGTAGTTCATCTCGAACAAGCCTTTTGTGTTAGTAGAATCAGAGGGGTTTATGGGTAATCCTGGATTAGCATATATTGTGTTAGTAGAATCAGAGGGGTTTGTGAGTAATCCTGGAGTATCATATATTGTGTTAGTAGAATCAGAGGGGTTTGTGTGTTTTCCTGGAGTATCATATATTGTGCTAGTAGAATCAGAGGGGTTTATGGGTAATCCTGGATTAGCATATATTGTGTTAGTAGAATCAGAGGGGTTTGTGTGTTTTCCTGGATTAGCATATATTGTGTTAGTAGAATCAGAGGGGTTTATGGGTAATCCTGGATTAGCATATATTGTGTTAGTAGAATCAGAGGGGTTTGTGTGTTTTCCTGGATTAGCATATATTGTGTTAGTAGAATCAGAGGGGTTTATGGGTAATCCTGGATTAGCATATATTGTGTTAGTAGAATCAGAGATGTTTGTGTGTTTTCCTGGATTAGCATATATTGTGTTAGTAGAATCAGAGGGGTTTATGGGTAATCCTGGATTAGCATATATTGTGTTAGTAGAATCAGAGGGGTTTATGGGTAATCCTGGATTAGCATATATTGTGTTAGTAGAATCAGAGGGGTTTGTGTGTTTTCCTGGATTAGCATATATTGTGTTAGTAGAATCAGAGGGGTTTATGGGTAATCCTGGATTAGCATATATTGTGTTAGTAGAATCAGAGGGGTTTGTGTGTTTTCCTGGATTAGCATATATTGTGTTAGTAGAATCAGAGGGGTTTGTGGGTAATCCTGGATTAGCATATATTGTGTTAGTAGAATCAGAGGTGTTTATGGGTAATCCTGGATTAGCATATATTGTTAGTAGAATCAGAGGGGTTTATGGGTAATCCTGGATTAGCATATATTGTGTTAGTAGAATCAGAGATGTTTGTGGGTAATCCTGGATTAGCATATATTGTGTTAGTAGAATCAGAGGGGTTTGTGTGTTTTCCTGGATTAGCATATATTGTGTTAGTAGAATCAGAGGGGTTTGTGGGTAATCCTGGATTAGCATATATTGTGTTAGTAGAATCAGAGTGGTTTGTGGGTAATCCTGGAGTATCATATATTGTTAGTAGAATCAGATGGGTTTATGGGTAATCCTGGATTAGCATATATTGTGTTAGTAGAATCAGAGGGGTTTGTGTGTTTTCCTGGATTAGCATATATTGTGTTAGTAGAATCAGAGTGGTTTATGGGTAATCCTGGATTAGCATATATTGTGTTAGTAGAATCAGAGGGGTTTATGGGTAATCCTGGATTAGCATATATTGTGTTAGTAGAATCAGATGGGTTTATGGGTAATCCTGGATTAGCATATATTGTGTTAGTAGAATCAGAGATGTTTATGGGTAATCCTGGATTAGCATATATTGTTAGTAGAATCAGAGATGTTTATGGGTAATCCTGGATTAACATATATTGTGTTAGTAGAATCAGAGATGTTTATGGGTAATCCTGGATTAGCATATATTGTTAGTAGAATCAGAGGGGTTTGTTGGTAATTGTCTGTGATTGTCTTCTGTCTCCTTGTAATCCCAACCATAATGAGAAACATGTGGAGAGAAAGAGTTTTTACATTTTTAATAACAATTCAGTCTTTCAAAAATTAAATACTACAATTAGTTCTTACGTTTGATCAAAACAAATATATTTTTTAAATCACATACATTTTACTGACCATGTCACGATTTGCTGGTGTCATGTGAGATCTTTTGGATGAGAAATGAGCTTCTGTCAAAAATAAACAGATGAACAATGTTTTGTACCCATGTAAATCATATCACATCTCAATACATATATTATTTTCATTCATACATGATTAGACATTATCTCATCTCTATGAATGTTAAAGGGGTTATTCGGATGCAAAACTCACTTTACATGTTTGAACATAAATGTGTGTTGGAAGTGTGTGTACACATCCATCCTATAGACGGTTTCATCAGACGCACACGCCTGGTCCGAAGTGAACTTCCGGTGTGTGTTTGTTTATCGGTCTGGTTGGTGGCGCTGGCTACAAACGCAGTTAAAGTAATGAGTAATGAAGTTGGGTTCAGGTTGTTGTGCAGTGGGATGTGTTTCAAATATATTTAGTTATCTGTGGCTACATGCCACAATATCAAAACTGACCGATTTTCCAAAAGGGTTCATTGGGTTCTTGTTTGAAAATCCCCTTTCTCAAATAAGGCTGTTCTGAGATTCCTGTCAGAATGATGTAGTTTTGCACAGACCCCTCTCACGATAGTTGATTGACAAGGCCATCATACCTTAAATAAACCCTCAGTGAGCTGAGTGAGCTTAGAGCTGTCCGCCATTGTGTCGACTCGTTGCAGGGGAAGACAAGATGTATCCGATTAAGCCTCAGATTAAGCGATTGAGTTGTTTTGTTGTGGGATGTAATAATGAATAAAGCAGTCTTCATTTACTCCTGACATCTGAGCCGCTGAAGATGCAGAAGGTTAACTTGACTTTCGCTTTGAAGGGAATGCACCGATCTGCCTTTGGGGCAGTCGTGCCATAATAGATAGTGTGTGTGTGTGTGTGTGTGTGTGTGTGTGTGTGTGTGTGTGTGTGTGTGTGTGTGTGTGTGTGTGTGTGTGTGTGTGTGTGAGAGACAAATGAGGACATACATTTGTATAATGGCACAGGTATGACATAGATATTACAAGGTGAAGGTGACTTATGAGGACATTGCTCCATGTCCCCACTTTTCAAAATGCTTATAAATCATACAGAATAAGTTTTTTGGGGGGAAAGTAGAAACCCACAGTTTCTTGTGAGGGCTAAGTTTAGGTGTAGGGCAGGTGTAGGGCAATATAACATACAGTTTGTACAGAATAAGAACCATTATGCCTATGGGATGTCCCCACTTTTTACAAAAACAAACATGTGTGTGTGTGTGTGTGTGTGTGTGAGAGAGACCATACTTGGCAACACGTCATGTCCTTTCCTTTCCTTTTCCTTTCCTAAATGCACAATAATAATTCGTGATTCAGATTTATCTACAGAAGAAGTGAGTAGAAAGGTTTTTTATGAATCCTTACAAATCGCCTTTCCTAATAATGTAGTTAGTTGGCCAGTTTCACGGCTGAAGTGTACAGTCTGATCGTCACTCCACAGAAGAGAGGGGTGGGGTCAGTAGAGCTCAAGAAAACAAAAATGGACCAGAATGGCTCACTGAAAACAGAGCTGAATTTGACATGGTAAAAATATTTTTTTTTACACTACCATTGAGAAATTGTAACCAAAGTATGTTATAGACTTTCCATTAAGACCATATATCGATAATATATATATATATATATATATATATATATATATATATATATATATATCAATAATATCAACTTGTGGAAAATGGGCATCTGATGACCCCTTTAATGTACCAGCTTGAGCAGTGTAGGAAATATGTAAAATAATCTGTTAAAGAGACTAAACATGTAGGAGTGTGTAAAGGAGCTTGAGTTTTACTGTGAGATAGATGCCTCCTCCAGAGAGTCAAAATCACCAACAGAATCACAATGAAGGTCAGAAGCAGAGGCACAGACACACTGATGATCAGAGAAGAGCCTGAACACACCAGAGATTCACTCAATCACTCTGAAGATCAAAACTGACCGACTGACAAAAATCTTTGAGATTGTACCTGTTACAGGAGATGCAGATGGGATCAGTGGAGATTCAGCTGATGAGAAAGATGATGATGACGATGATGATGATGATGATGTAGATGTTATGTGATTGTTTGCCTCTGAAACATAGTAAAGCCAGTGTCAGTAAGATGGAGTGCTACATGTGGGTATTTTCTCACTCACTGATACTTCACTTCCTTTTAAAGATGCTGATGTTTTTCAAACATTACACTCTAAACATGCTGGGTTAAATTTAACCCAGCTCTGGGTTAAAAAAGGACAAACCCAGCGGTTGAGTTATTTTGACCCTGTGTTTGGCAGAGGTGTAAAGTCCAGGGAACAGAAAGTAAAAGTCCTGTCATGTGTTTATTCCACCCATGAACTCAGCAGCTGATTTCACCAGAAGAGGAACCAAATCAATTATTTCAAGTTACAAGAAAGTCTCAAGTCAAATCTCAAGTCCTCAAAGAGTTAAAGTTAATGAGATAATTAAGTGAGTAATTAAATGATGATTGTGCATTAGTGATGAGCACCTGCTGTTATTGAGAATTACAGAGGATCAGATGTTGATGTTTTATTGGTTAAAATGATGCCTTCATCATGGAGATCAGTGTTCGCTTCAGTTGAGTAAATTGTTTCACAGCAAACATTTGTGCATTAGCACATTGCTTAATAAATAGCTTTAAGTAGCAGATTAGACTGCACTTTCATCTTCAAAAAGTGTATCAATTGAGTAAATACCATGCTGTGGTCTCTATTTGGTTTATATGTTGTCATTCAGCTATACTGCACAGCACTAAAAGTAATCTTAAATAAATTACACTGTAATACATAAATATTGAAGCAGCAAAAACAAAATGGCTATTTTAGTTTGGGTTTTTATGGATGAACACTTATCATACTATCCTCAACAGTGGTGACAACAATTATTAATTCTATAATGGTATTATCCAGAATGCATTGTAGCATGCGGAATTGTGTTGATTGTCACCATTGTTGAGAGTCATATGCTGGTTCTTGATGTCTGTGTTTGTCTATCTACTACCAAAGCTCAAATGTGTATATACAGTACATTCAGCTGTTATACACTTAAATAATTGTTTAATAGTTGTAGTTTCACAGGACTGATAATTCACAATTAATACTTATATGTGAAAAAGAAAAAGAAAATGTTGAATGTAAGTAGACCAGTGCCTGATTAGTATCTCATCATTTAACAATAGCTAATAGCTGTTCACTATAGAGCACTAACCTTTCAGTTTAGAAATCAGCTGCTGAGTTCATGAGTGGAATAAACATATGGCAGATTGTTTTTTTTTTTACCCCTGGACTTTACACCTCTGCCAAACACAGGGTCAAAACAACCCAACACGAACTAAAAAGGTTTGTCCTTTTTTAACCCAGCATTTTTTTAGAGTGTACAGAATCATCAGACATGTTTCCTGACTAACAAACCACAAACTGCCAACTTGAAATAAAATCATAAGAGATGCTGGTTTGTGTTTCATCAGTACTGACCTGTAACGCTGATGAGGACTTGTGTGATGAAGCTCTTTTGTCCTTGATCAGACTGAACTCCACACCAGTATTCAGCTGAATGTTGTCGAGTCACATGACTGATGATTCCCGTCAGGAGCTGCTGTTCTCGGTCATCATACAGCTGGATCTGTCCCTCAGCGCTCCATCTTCTGCTCTCCTTCACAGACGTCTCTTCAGCACAGAGATCAGATCCAGATCTCCTGCAGACAAACTTCACATCATCCCTGTGGGATTGTGGGTATTTGCAGCTGATGTTCACAGATGCTCCAGCAGCAGCTGATAGACTGATGCTCTTCTGACAACAATCAGCTGTTTGAGAGGCAAATCAAGTTCACATTAAACAACAGATTCATCAGTTCATCACAGAAACAAATGCATGAGTGAATGAAAGCAGTTCACCGTCTCTGATGCTCAGGTGAAATATAAAGAAGAAACTGTATTCTTCAGAAACCCTGACTATAATCTTATATTCTCCAGAATCATTCACATTCAGTTCTCTGATAAACACACGTAAGAGACGAGCAGATCTGTCGTCATGAACAGAGAATCGACCGTCATGTGTCCGCTCTGATGCTCTGTTAGTGTGTATTAGAGTAAGACACTGATCTGCTCCAGTTTTACAGACATCTACCAAAGGATTATCTTCTAGTGTCTTATATTTGTAGTTTATAATGATGTTTCCTCCTGAATATCCCATCACAGCACGGATCTCTTGACCTGTTGAACACAAACGCAGATATCAGTGTGAGGATGATGATGTTCTTGATGAAGAATTGCACTTCCTCTTCTTTCATTGACACAGTGAGACACATACACACACAGTCTCTCCCTCTTTATCACTGTGTTAATGCACTAATATACTATGTGTTAGTGTTAATATACTATGAGATAAAATATATTATATTTGCCCTGGTTATTGATTTTCTGGTCTTATTATTGGATCACATGTAGCCTACGAGTCGCAGTAATTACAGTCAGTGTTGAGTGTGTGATGTTGATGATCATCATGAGTTTGAGAGTCTCAGTTACTCACCTGTTATAACGTTCAGATTCACTTCAGTGTAGAAATCTATTCCATATCTATCAGTTCCACACTGGTACATCCCAGAATCCCGTTCACTCAGATCTCTGAAGGTCACAGTGAAAACTGCAGCAGTTGTGTCGTCATACAGAGAGAATCTTCCAGAATCAATCCATTTATCTTTCTCTTCAGTCTTGATGAGGTCTTTGCACCCAGACCACTCTCCTTTACAAAAATACTTCTTATTGTCTGTATATCCTTCATCATATCTGCATGTGATGCTGACTCCTCCTCCTGAATATCCTCTCACACTGATGGAGCTCAACACACCTACAACAAACCAGCATCTTAATACAACAATAATACATTTATATGAGAATGAACAGAGATTCACTTTCAAACCATTTCAATCCATTTCTACAACATGAACTGAAGTTAAAGTCTCTGTGATGTTTTTAGTGATTTACTGTGAGTTCAGATTCTCACCAGGAATCATCAGCAGAGTGAAAGTCCAGATGATCTTCATTCTTCTCTCGTATTCAGTGATCTTCTCTGTTGTTAGTAGATTCAGTTCTTCTGAAGCTCTCGATGTGTGTTCAGATGAGTTCTGAGTGTTTCTTTCCTGGTTCATCTTGAAACAGAAAACTGATGAATGTTGACGGAGACGCCCCAATTCCTCAGACGAGAGAGAGAGAGAGAGAGACAGAGAGCAGAGAGAGAGAGAGAGAGAGAGAGTCGCGAACACAGAGAGAGAGAGATGAGAGAGAGAGGAGAAGAGAGAGAGAGAGAGAGAGCGAGATGAGAAAAGAGAGATAGTGAGATCGAGCTATGTCTCTTGAGATCGCAGCCAGAGCTACCAACTGCCTAGATCCTCTCTCTCCTCTCTCGCTTCTCTATCCATCGCTCAGAGAGAGAGAGGACTTTGAAACTCTTTTAATGAAACAACAGATTTAAAACAATTCTTTACAATTCACCAATTGAACAATAGCTCTCCGAGCTCATCTCTTATTACAGGAGCATTTTTCACACTCCACCTCACATCAAAAAAGTGCATGTTATTTGTTAACTTACAGTATGCATATTCCATAATGACCCGGCCCTCTACAAGAGATTTAAACAGTCCAAGCAAATCAGCATCTTTCCGTTCATTCTTACATTTATGGGATTATAAAATAGCCAACTTTGGCTGTCCCACTAGAAAATTACCAAGTGTACACTGTACCTTCCATTCTTTCTTATAATTTACACCCAAAATGAACATATTTTTTGTAAACATAAAACCAAGATTAGTAAATGGTTTATCCAACAATTCAAACAAAGGAATTAATCTTGAACAATCACAAAAAAAATGAAAAACAGTATCAAGAATATTGCAAAAAGGGCATGTAGATAAAACCATCTCATTAAATTTTGACACAAAGCTATTTGTTGCCACAGCACAATGGAGTATTCTCCATTGGAGGTCCCCAGACCTCTTAGGAATAGAGGGCTTATACAAACACCTCCATGATGGAGTTGTTTCTGAATAAATTGATAGATATTCTCTCCATTTAGTATCAACACGTATTTTCAATCGAGTATAAAACAGGGATTTCACACACATACTTGTTTTCACACTTGATTTTTTTTTCATACTTGATTTCACAATGTCTTTTTATCAACATTGTGAAACAATACATCTTCAAATCCTTTCAATAAAGTATCATTCAGATCTTCATCCATATCAAGAATTATGTTAACTCGAAGATCTGGAAAAATCAAAGGCCTTTCACCATTCTCAATAAAATTGTTTGCATAGGTCAAGAAAGACTGAGGAAAACATTTTTTAAGATCTCCAATTATCCCTTCAACATATCTCTCTGATCTAAGCCCAACTCTATTAGCTATTGACCCTTTGATCGCATACCATTGACCCTTTGAAAAATCAATTATTTTTTTTACAGTAGCTATTCCTGTGTTTAAAAACTTATCAATTACTGAATTCAAAGTGGAAGGATTCGTTTTAAAGAGAGGATTAAAAAACAATGGTTCTAAAACCCCATAATGTTCCTCCTCATCATCATCTCTCAACTTTTTAAACACTTGCCAGGCTTTTAATACAGATACATAAAAGTTAGAAGAAACACTTACTCTTGAAACAAAAGATTTTTCCATTAAGAACAACTGCTTAGCTAATCCAACTCCCCCAATACTTTGTAACACACACAAACCTAATGCAATCCAGGGTATCGTATCTGAACAATACAATAGCCTTTGTAATGTTTGAAACCTCATTGTCTTAACTCTTGCCTCCAGATTTATAAGTCGTTGACCGCCTTCTACAAGTGGGAGATACAAAACTCCAGGAGGAAGCCAATGATAACCATCCCAAAAGAATTTAACAAAGGCTTTTTGAATACTAATCAACAACTCTTCAGGGGGATTCAACACTGTAAATCTGTGCCACAACATTGAGGCTGCCAAATTATTAACGATTAAACATCTTCCTCTAAAAGATAACTGTGGGAGAATCCATCTCCACTTCTGTAGTTTCCCCACAATTTTGTCAACTAACCCTTCCCAATTGTTTTTCATATAAGTATTCGATCCTAAATACACTCCAAGAACTTTAAAACCATCTTTAAGCCATTCACATTGTTGTGGAAGTTGGGGAGGATCCGTATTCCTCCACTCGCCTAATAGAAGGGATGTACACTTATCCCAATTGATTCTAGCAGATGTTGCTTTTTGAAAAGTTTTCAAACTAGAAGTCAAAGCAGTCATATCATCAATGTTTCTTATACAAACGGTTACATCGTCAGCATAAGCTGTGAGTTTTACAGGTGGAATCTCTGGAAAACCAGGAATACAAAATCCATACAGTCGTTTCCTCAAATATGACAACAAAGGCTCAATAGAAATTGAATATAAAGTCCTGAAAGGGGGCATCCTTGTCGTATGCCTCTTGTTACTGCAAAAGGTCTAGTTAACCCACACTCCACCAACTGACTAACCATTTCGATTTCCTTCAGAAATACGACAATTGCTTTATTCATTCTCGAAGCAGACATTATATTTTGTGCACCTATTTCTCGACCAATAGCGACCAAAACACTCTCAATGGAAATTGACTCATCTGACGGCATGCACTTGCACGCGTGCCGAGCAGAAAAACAGTAAAAACCATCAGAATTTAAGCCCATCTTTATCAGATAGCCTGACAAAAATCGCCATTATAACACCTTCTCCTCTAACTTACAACGATATTTGAGGAAAATATATATATAAACCGAGAAAAGGAAAAGTTAGAAACTCACTCAGTAACTCCACACACTCCCGCTCAAACGCTCCTCACAGTCACGCAACGCATGCGCACAGAGAGAGAGAGAGAGAGAGAGAGAGAGAGAGAGAGAGAGAGAGAGAGAGAGAGAGAGAGAGAGAGAGAGAGACTATTTTAAACAAATAGCACTAGTGTCAAATTAATTCCAGCAAGCGAGCAACACAGAGAAACTCTCGTATATATTGGGAGAGAAGGAAAAGTGCATCCACCTGGCAGCGCAGTCTGTGCACTCCTGCCATCAAATGAGGGACAAAGGCTGAACCCTCCTCACCATTTACTCTAGCTCTCTGTATTCTTTTACGTTATCATTTTATTTATCTTTTTTTTTTTCATAGAACTCAAAGAGTGACCATCAGGTTCTTGGTCACCAGTCTGGACAAGGACCTTCATCAACTGCTCAGTTTGATCAGGAGACCAGCTCTAGAGAGAGTCCTGGCCTTTCCAAGCATGCTACAAGCTTCTGTGAACCTTCAATGCAACATAAACATCTTTTTTCTGAAATCTTCCCCAGATCTATGCATTGACGCAAACCTGTTTCTGAGCTCAAGAGGCAGTTTTTTTAACCTCAGGGCTTGTTTTTTGCTCTGATATGCATTTTCAGCTGTTAGACCTTTTCTGAGACGTGTGTGACTTTCCAAATCATACTCATTCAAATGAATTTGCCTCAGTTTAACTCCACTGGAGGTGTAGTAACATCATATGATTGCTCCTGAGCTAAGTTTCAAGTGTCCCAAATATGAATAACTGAATAATGAATAATTATACAATGGAGTCATTTCGATTTTTTTATTTCTAATAAATTTGCAAAGTTGTTACAAATCTGTTTTTGCTTTATCATTACGGTGTACAGAATGTAGATTGATGCGGGGGAAAAGTAATTTAAAGCAGTTTAACATAAGGCTGCAACATAATAAAACATGAACAAAATGAAGGGGGGTGAATCCGTTTTGCAAGGCACTGCTGTTGCCTTGATAGGCTAAAAACTGCAAACTATAAAATGCATATTTATCTCAATAAATAGGTCTATAATATCAAACTTGATTATTATTAATTAAGTAATAATACTAATACTACTACTACTAATAATTATAATTATTATTACTTTGCATATCAACTATTTCAAAGTTTCAAATTGCATGACTTATTTGAGAGTTGAAAATGTAATAGTAATATATGTTTAGTAATATAGTAATATTTTATGTTTAGTAATATATTTCGGCCACTGGGTGTGTCTGAGCGCCTCGCAAACTATGTCATGAATCACATTTGTATCTCAGCACCTGCTGGTGTCAAACCAGATGAAGATGTTTTGGAAACTCTTGTGATCAGTGGAGATGTGACTAATAAGAAAGAAGAAGCAGATGATGAAGATGATGATGATGATGATGATGATGATGATGATGATGATGATGATGGTGATGATGTTTCTGGAACATCTGCATATAAAACATAAAAATAATGCATTTCTGAAATATGTTTTTTTTGTTGCCCCCCTCCCCCACACACTCAGATCTTGATCTTGAATCATGTGTCTTGTGGTAAATATAAGTTTTACTGGTGTCATTCACACACGCTCTACCCAGAATTCATGTTTGCTGACACAGACACACCCAGAAAACCACATCGCAAGCTGTTTGTTTGAGTTTCTGTATCTGAAGTCTGTGGTTCCTCAGTGAATGAACCCGTTTATAGCAGGTTACTGGATGAGCATCTTTAACTGCAGCTTCTGAACTATTGTGAACCAAGACTGGTGAAATGACTCTCAGAAGTTCTTAAAACTGCACTAATACTGCATCCAGATAAGCACACTTGATCAAGTAAACTTCCTCTTTTAACTGTGTGTTTGTGGTTTTTCTCTGTTAAACACACAGAACATCTCAAATGAACCTGCTCTCTTTCTTTGAATAGTCAGGAAACATGATTAAAGGCACACAGTGATGCTGAATGAGAGCTAGCTGTGATTATTAATTGCATTCTGATTAATATGAGTGAGAAAGCCATCTGTACCTGTAACGCTGATGAGGACTCGTGTGATGAAGCTCTTGTGTCCTTGATCAGACTGAACTCCACACCAGTATTCAGCTGAATGTTGTCGAGTCACATGACTGATGATTCCCATCAGGAGCTGCTGTTCTCGGTCATCATACAGCTGGATCTGTCCCTCAGCTCTCCATCTTCTGCTCTCCTTCACAGACGTCTCTTCATCACAGAGATCAGATCCAGATCTCCTGCAGACAAACTTCACATCAGCACTGTGGGATTGTGGGTATTTGCAGCTGATGTTCACAGATGCTCCTGCAGCAGCTGATAGACTGATGCTCCTTCTGCGATCACATGTGGAATTAAACACTTCACTTTGTGACTGGATTCAAGATTTCCTCACCGCCAGACCACAAGTGGTGAAAGTCGGCCAGTTCACCTCCAACTCCATAACCCTGAAAGTGGGAGCCCCACAGGGCTGTGTCCTGAGCCCCCTGCGCTACTCTCTATACACCCATGAATGCGTGTCCTCTCACAGCTCCACTTCTATCATTAAATTTGCTGATGATAATGTGGTCCTGGGCCTCATTAACAACGACGACGAGGCCGCATACTTAGATGAGGTAGAGAGACTCACATCATGGTGCCAGGACAACTGTCTCTCTCTGAACGTGAGCAAAACCAAGGAGCTGATCGTGGACTTCAGGAAGAGACAGCAGCGGCCCTATACCCCTCTTATGATCAGTGGGACCCCTGTGGAGAGGGTGAGTAGCTTCAAGTACCTCGGTGTAAACATCTCCGAGGACCTGACATGGACTACACACATTCAGACTCAGGTCAAGAAAGCCAGGCAAAGACTGTACCATCTGCGACAGCTGAGGAAATTCAGGGTCTCACCAGCTATCCTGAAAACTTTCTATTCAGGGGCCATAGAAAGTGTATTGACTCAGTGCATCTCAGTGTGGTATGGTAATTCCTCAAACCAGGACTGCAAAGCTCTGCAGAGAGTCGTGTGCTTAGCTGAGCGCATCTCAGTGTCTGCTCTCCACTCTCTGCAGCACATCTACCTCAAACGCTGCAAAAGCAGAGCTGCTAAAATTATCAAGGACTCGAATCACCCCGGTAACCATCTTTTCTGTTTACTGCCATCTGGCACGCGCTTCAGGAGCATGATGGCAAAAACTGAGAGACTGAGGAGGAGCTTCTTCCCTAAGGCCATCAGGCTCCTTAACACAAACTCTATTTCATAAACATTTACAATCTCATCATCCGTATTGCTGCTATGTGTACATTCCTAGTACAACCCGTTTGCACATCCCTCTCATCCCTCTTGTTTATATTACTATTTATTAAGTCACATATACTGTTTTTGCACATCTTACTTGTTTTTGCACATCTTACTTGTCTTGCACATCTTGTTTTGCACTTTTATTTATTCTATTACACATTTTACTCTTTATTTCTCTTTTTTACCTATATATATATGCTCTTGTGTGGTGTTACTTTTATATAATTTTTATTCTTTGCACTGTCCACTAAGCGGACCTGATTTGATCTACATTTCATTTTTGATTATACCCTGTATAATTTATTATGTGACAAATAAAGAAACCTTGACCTTGATATATTGTTTTGGTAGAATCAGAGGGGTTTATGGGTAATCCTGGAGTATCATATATTGTGTCAGTAGAATCAGAGGGGTCTGTGGGTAATCCTGGAGTATCATATATTGTGTTAGTAAAATCAAAGGGGTTTATGGGTAATCCTGGAGTACCATATATTGTGTCAGTAGAATCAGAGGGGTTTATGGGTAATCCTGGAGTATCATATATTGTGCTAGTAGAATCAGAGGGGTTTGTGAGTAATCCTGGATTAGCATATTTTGTGCTAGTAGAATCAGAGGGGTTTATGGGTAATCCTGGATTAGCATATATTGTGTTAGTAGAATCAGAGGGGTTTATGGGTAATCCTGGAGTATCATATATTGTGTCAGTAGAATCAGAGGGGTTTGTGAGTAATCCTGGAGTATCATATATTGTGTTAGTAGAATCAAAGGGGTTTATGGGTAATCCTGGAGTGTCGTATATTGTGTCAGTAGAATCAGAGGAGTTTATGGGTAATCCTGGATTAGCATATATTGTGTTAGTAGAATCAGAGGGGTTTTTGGGTAATCCTGGATTAGCATATATTGTGTTAGTAGAATCAGAGGGGTTTATGGGTAATCCTGGATTAGCATATATTGTGTTAGTAGAATCAGAGGGGTTTATGGGTAATCCTGGATTAGCATATATTGTGTTAGTAGAATCAGAGGGGTTTATGGGTAATCCTGGATAAGCATATATTGTGTTAGTAGAATCAGAGGGGTTTATGGGTAATCCTGGATAAGCATATATTGTGTTAGTAGAATCAGAGGGGTTTATGGGTAATCCTGGATAAGCATACATTTTGTTAGTAGAATCAGAGGGGTTTATGGGTAATCCTGGATTAGCATATATTGTTTTAGTAGAATCAGAGGGGTTTGTGGGTAATCCTGGAGTATCATATATTGTGTCAGTAGAATCAGAGGGGTCTGTGGGTAATCCTGGAGTATCATATATTGTGTTAGTAAAATCAAAGGGGTTTATGGGTAATCCTGGAGTACCATATATTGTGTCAGTAGAATCAGAGGGGTTTATGGGTAATCCTGGAGTATCATATATTGTGCTAGTAGAATCAGAGGGGTTTGTGAGTAATCCTGGATTAGCATATTTTGTGCTAGTAGAATCAGAGGGGTTTATGGGTAATCCTGGATTAGCATATATTGTGTTAGTAGAATCAGAGGGGTTTATGGGTAATCCTGGAGTATCATATATTGTGTCAGTAGAATCAGAGGGGTTTGTGAGTAATCCTGGAGTATCATATATTGTGTTAGTAGAATCAAAGGGGTTTATGGGTAATCCTGGAGTGTCGTATATTGTGTCAGTAGAATCAGAGGAGTTTATGGGTAATCCTGGATTAGCATATATTGTGTTAGTAGAATCAGAGGGGTTTTTGGGTAATCCTGGATTAGCATATATTGTGTTAGTAGAATCAGAGGGGTTTATGGGTAATCCTGGATTAGCATATATTGTGTTAGTAGAATCAGAGGGGTTTATGGGTAATCCTGGATTAGCATATATTGTGTTAGTAGAATCAGAGGGGTTTATGGGTAATCCTGGATAAGCATATATTGTGTTAGTAGAATCAGAGGGGTTTATGGGTAATCCTGGATAAGCATATATTGTGTTAGTAGAATCAGAGGGGTTTATGGGTAATCCTGGATAAGCATACATTTTGTTAGTAGAATCAGAGGGGTTTATGGGTAATCCTGGATTAGCATATATTGTTTTAGTAGAATCAGAGGGGTTTGTGGGTAATCCTGGAGTATCATATATTGTGTTAGTAGAATCAGAGGGGTTTATGGGTAATCCTGGATTAGCATATATTGTGTTAGTGGACGTCCATGACATGTGGAGTCCCACAAGGCTCAATTCTTGCACCGCTCTTGTTTAGCCTGTATATGCTCCCACTAAGTCAGATAATGAGGAAGAACCAAATTGCCTATCACAGCTATGCTGATGATACCCAGATCTACCTAGCCTTATCTCCAAATGATTATAGCCCCATTGACTCCCTCTGCCAATGCATTGATGAAATTAACAGTTGGATGTGCCAAAACTTTCTTCAGTTAAACAAGGAGAAAACTGAAGTCATTGCATTTGGAAACAAAGATGAAGTTCTCAAGGTGAATGCATACCTTGACTCTAGGGGTCAAACAACTAAAAATCAAGTCAAAAATCTTGGGGTGATTCTGGAGACAGACCTTAGTTTTAGTAGTCATGTCAAAGCAGTAACTAAATCAGCATACTATCATCTCAAAAACATTGCAAGAATTAGATGTTTTGTTTCCAGTCATGACTCGGAGAAACTTGTTCATGCCTTTATCACCAGCAGGGTGGATTATTGTAATGGTCTCCTCACCGGCCTTCCCAAGAAGACCATTAGACAGCTGCAGCTCATCCAGAACGCTGCTGCCAGGATTCTGACTAGAACCAGAAAATCTGAGCATATCACACCAGTCCTGAGGTCCTTACACTGGCTTCCAGTTACATTTAGGATCGATTTTAAAGTACTTCTACTCGTTTATAAGTCGCTAAATGGCCTAGGACCTAAATATATGTCAGATATGCTCACTGAATATAAACCTAACAGACTACTCAGATCATTAGGATCGAGTCAGTTAGAAATACCAAGGGTTCACACAAAACAAGGGGAGTCCACTTTTAGCTATTATGCCGCCCACAGCTGGAACCAGCTTCCAGAAGAGATCAGATGTGCTAAAACATTAGCCACATTTAAATCCAGACTCAAAACTCATCTATTTAGCTGTGCATTTGTTGAATGAGCGCTGTGCTACGTCCGAACTGACTGCATTGTATTTTATGTATAATCATTTTCTATTTAACTGTTTTAAATCTCATTTTAAATCAATTTCTATATCATTTTAAAACTCCGTGTTTTATTATTTTTAACTTCTTGTTTTTATTGCTGTGAATGATTATTTCACATTCTTTTATGTAAAGCACTTTGAATTACCAATGTGTATGAAATGTGCTATACAAATAAACTTGCCTTGCCTTGCCTTGCCTAGTAGAATCAGAGGGGTTTATGAGTAATCCTGGATTAGCATATATATATTTTTTAGCAAAATCAGAGGGGTTTATGGGTAATCCTGGAGTATCATATATTGTGTTAGTAGAATCAGAGGGGTTTATGGGTAATCCTGGATTAGCATATATTGTGTTAGTAGAATCAGAGATGTTTGTGGGTAATCCTGGATTAGCATATATTGTGTTAGTAGAATCAGAGGGATTTGTGGGTAATCCTGGATTAGCATATATTGTGTTAGTAGAATCAGAGTGGTTTATGGGTAATCCTGGATTAGCATATATTGTGTTAGTAGAATCAGAGGGGTTTATGGGTAATCCTGGATAAGCATATATTGTGTTAGTAGAATCAGAGGGGTTTGTGGGTAATCCTGGATTAGCATATATTGTGTTAGTAGAATCAGAGATGTTTGTGGGTAATCCTGGAGTAGCATATATTGTGTTAGTAGAATCAGAGGGGTTTATGGGTAATTCTGGAGTATCATATATTGTGTTAGTAGAATCAGAGATGTTTGTGGGTAATCCTGGATTAGCATATATTGTGTTAGTAGAATCAGAGGGGTTTGTGGGTAATCCTGGAGTAGCATATATTGTGTTAGTAGAATCAGAGGGGTTTGTGGGTAATTGTCTGTGATTGTCTTCTGTCTCCTCGTAATCACAATGATAATGAAAAATATGTGGAGAGAAAGAGTTTTTACATTTTTAATAACAATTCTGTCTTTCAAAAATTAAATACTACAATTAGTTCTTAAGTTTGATCAAAACAAACATATTTTTTAAATCACAAAAAATTTACTGACCATGTCACGATTTGCTGGTGTCATGTGAGATCTTTTGGATGAGGAATGAGCTTCTGTCAAAAATAAACAGATGAACAATGTTTTGTACCCATGTAGATCATATCACATCTCAATACATATATTATTTTCATTCATACATGATTAGACATTATCTCATCTCTATGAATGTTAAAGGGGTTATTCGGATGCAAAACTCACTTTACATGTTTGAACATAAATGTGTGTTGGAAGTGTGTGTACACATCCATCCTATAGACGGTTTCATCAGACGCACACGCCTGGTCCGAAGTGAACTTCCGGTGTGTGTTTGTTTATCGGTCTGGTTGGTGGCGCTGGCTACAAACGCAGTTAAAGTAATGAGTAATGAAGTTGGGTTCAGGTTGTTGTGCAGTGGGATGTGTTTCAAATATATTTAGTTATCTGTGGCTACATGCCACAATATCAAAACTGACCGATTTTCCAAAAGGGTTCATTGGGTTCTTGTTTGAAAATCCCCTTTCTCAAATCAGGCTATTCTGAGATTCCTGTCAGAATGATGTAGTTTTGCAAAGACCCCTCTCACGATAGTTGATTGACAAGGCCATCATACCTTAAATAAACCCTCAGTGAGCTGAGTGAGCTGAGAGCTGTCCGCCATTGTGTCGACTCGTTGCAGGGGAAGACAAGATGTATCCGATTAAGCCTCCGATTAAGCGATTGAGTTGTTTTGTTGTGGGATGTAATAATGAATATAGCAGTCGTCATTTACTCCTGACATCTGAGCCGCTGAAGATGCAGAGGATTAACTTTACTTTCGCTTTGAAGGGAATGCACCGATCTGCCTTTGGGGCAGTCGTGCCATAATAGATTGTGTGTGTGTGTGTGTGTGTGTGTGACAAATGATGACATACATTTGTATAATGGCACAGGTTTGGCATAGGTATTACAAGGTGAAGGTGACTTATGAGGACATTGCCCCATGTCCCCATTTTTCAAAATACTTATAAATCATACAGAATAAGTTTTTTTGGGGGAAAGTAGAAACCCACAGTTTCTTGTGAGGGCTAAGTTTAGGTGTAGGGCAGGTGTAGGGCAATAGAACATACAGTTTGTACAGAATAAGAACCATTATGCCTATGGGATGTCCCCACTTTTTACAAAAACAAACAAACTGAAAACAGAGCTGATTTTGACATGGTAAAAAACATGTTTTTTTACACTACCATTGAGAAATTGAAACCAAAGTATGTTATAGACTTTCCATTAAGACCATAAAAAATAATATCAACTTGTGGAAAATGGGCATCCGATGACCCCTTTAATGTACCAGCTTGAGCAGTGTAGGAAATATGTAAAATAATCTGTTAAAGAGACTAAACATGTAGGAGTGTGTAAAGGAGCTTGAGTTTTACTGTGAGATAGATGCCTCCTCCAGTGAGTCAAAATCACCAACAGAATCACAATGAAGGTCAGAAGCAGAGGCACAGACACACTGATGATCAGAGAAGAGCCTGAACACACCAGAGATTCACTCAATCACTCTGAAGATCAAAACTGACCGACTGACACAAATCTGTGAGATTGTACCTGTTACAGGAGATGCAGATGGGATCAGTGGAGATTCAGCTGATGAGAAAGATGATGATGACGATGATGATGATGATGATGATGATGATGATGTAGATATTATGTGACTGTTTGCCTCTGAAACATAGTAAAGCCAGTGTCAGTAAGATGGAGTGCTACATGTGGGTATTTTCTCACTCACTGATACTTCACTTCCTTTTAAAGATGCTGATGTTTTTCAAACATTACAATCTAAAAAATGCAGGGTTAAATTTAACCCAGCGCTGGGTTAAAAACGGACAAACCCAGCGGTTGAGTTATTTTGACCCTGTGTTTGGCAGAGGTGTAAAGTCCAGGGAACAGAATGTAAAAGTCCTGCCATGTGTTTATTCCACCCATGAACTCAGCTGAATTCTAAACTGAAAGGTTAGTGCTCTACGGTGAGCAGTTATTAGCTGTTGTTGTATGATGAGATAATCATCAGGCACTGGTCTGATTACATTCAACATAATTATTGTATTTTTTTGTGTGTTTGTGTGTGTGTGTGTCTGTCTCTGTGTGTGTGTGTGTGTGTGTGTGTGTGCGTGTGTGTGTGTGTGTAAAACATTTGCATGTTTCTGTCAACATAGTAAATCAAATGTTTTCCTTCTTCTCTGTTTCAGTATTCACTTTCTATTGTGACAAGGACAAGGTTTCAATTCCAAGAGGTGTGTTGATTCAAAAATTTTTACAAGGATGACATTGACGCTTTAAATGTTTCTTATATACATACTTGTTTTATCTTGAAGTATTGAGATACATTAAAAACTAAAGTTTCTCCTTATCATTGTCACATTTCTTTCAGATGGACATGACTTTGATTCAGAAGTGGTGGTGTCTTCTTCTAATGGAGTGTTTTAAAAAGTATGGGTATGACAGCCCTAAACAGTAATCAATATGTGTATATTCACCTGTTGACTACATTAACTTAATGTTATAAGTAGACACCAATCATTTTTCATGCAATACTTCAGATTAATCTTGTTGTTAATGTTTGAAAGGTATGGCCAGAGGTTTGTTTTCTGGACTGACGAGGCCAACTCTTCAGCCAATATTCAGAGTGCCAAGGAAGCGTGCCATCACTGAGGAAATTCTGTCTTTGACCGCACTGCAGAGGAAAAGAGACTGGTGGACTTCATTGTATTGTCACCGGGAGCTGAACAGCATTTGATGGTACTTGGACGTATCCATCATTACAGACTCACAGTAAATAAATCATCCTGGGTTTTTGTTAAAAATATTGTCACCAATGCGGCTCATTTATTGGCAGTCACAGGCCAATACAAATCCTGTCTGTGACTGGTCGCCTACCTGCCTCTCTAAATACATACCTGCATACCTGCACACAATCTGCCCATGCTCTCATTGATCTTCAGCAGTACTCAGCAGTACTCAGGCAGTGCATGTCCATTTGTTTTGGAGGTTTGGCTTTTAAATAAGCCCTAAATGTATGGGGTGGAATATTTTTGGTTGATTTCTTTCAAAATCTACCTTAGTCTTGCTCGTTTCTCCAATTCTGCATATTCTAGATTTAAAGTAAGTTGGTCCTTCACTAACAACTATCACACAATACACTTAAAAATCCTGTTACTACAAAATAATTATAATAATTGTGGGACAATAGTAGGATGTACTCAATGGGACGACTTCAAAGTGGTTTCCTCTGAAGTCTTTTTCGCCAGGTGCCAGTCTACCTTGACAGTGAAGAACAACAGGACAACCTTTTTGCTTTTCTGAAGTCAGTACTACATAAAACACCTACGCAACTGAGCTTCACGGATGAAGTGCAGTTAATCTGTGGTGTTCTATTTCCAGAGGTGTGCATTACAATATAATGTATTGTGCATGTTTCTGCCCTTTCAAACCCTACTGTATATTATACCTTATGTACAAACCTGTGTATATTCAATTAACGATTTTCTTTTGATAGGCCATCTTATATGGCCTGGCTGGGCTTCAGAATTTGTCTCTGCAGGATCAAGGTTCTTTTATTCGTCACATACTCAATTATACAGAATATACTCAGTAGTGAAATGTAAGTCAGGTCAGGTCCGTTCAATGGACAGTGCAAAAAAAGGTAACACAATACAAGAGAATATATAAATATAAGTAAAACAATAAAAATAAAAAAAATAATAAGAAAAAAAATAAGGAGTAAAATGTACAATAAAATAAAATGTTCAATAAAGTATACTGTGGACTTAATAAATAATAATATAAACAGGTATGTGCAAGGAGAATGTGCAAACAGGTTGTACCGGGTATAAACACATAGCAGCAATGCGGATGATGGATGCTGAGCAGGTCTTCCTCTCTGGTCCTGAATATCATCTCAGGTAAGAGTAGAACATGGAATTGTTTTTACACAATGTCCAATGTATCCTTTTTTAAGCGTTAACAGTATTTCTGTTAACCTAGCACTTATTATGATTTTGTGCGTCTCTCTCTATTATTTTTTTCTCAGTTCAGATGGGCTTTATTGACATGAATGTTTCAAGAACCTTTGTTCCCACAACATTTTTTAACAGTATGCAATAATAGTTTTATGAACATTAATTGGTATAAAGATTGATATAATTATTTTTGTATTGTATATATGTGTTTGTTCTGTGGTAACTTAGTAACTATCTTTTAAATATGAAATGTGCAATTAGAGAGTAGAACATGTTTAACTAAATGTTGCTTATTTCATTCACTTCTCTCTCTTTCTCTGTGTCAGTGAAGACATTGTCCATTAAGTTATTTATATGTGGTTCAGGTCAAAAACAAATTAGATTTTGTGTGTGTTCAAGTTCAACTGTTGTAATATATTACTTTATAAAATATATACAATCTTAACTCTACCCACAGAGTCATCCGTGAGTCATCCCTCTGTACTTGAAAATATGGTTGATCTAGTGACTAAAAAGACTAAACCATGATTTCTTGTGTATTTTATTTGAGTTATGCTACTTAGACCTAATAATTACTAAACATTCCTTGGAACCAGGTTTAATTACAATAAAGAAAGTAGTATTTGTGTGTAATAAAACTTTTTTTAAATGTAGTTAATGTAGTTAAAACTGGGTGGACATACTGCCTTGGTGGCACTTTTTACGGTCCTCCAAAACTAGGTTCCTGGAAATGCGGTCCTACAGCTGCGGTCCTGAAAGTGTGGCCTCCATGACTGCAGATAGATAATATTGCCCCTGCCCCACTGGAGGCCTGTGCACGCCACTGCATAGAAACATCTGCCTTAACTACAGACAGCAGAACAACAGGTCTGTGAGGTCAGCCCTCGTCTGTCTATCTCTCAGTGGGGTCACATGATCACACAGTCAGCAACACTAGAGATATGCTGCTGTGAGTTTGGACACGTCTTGTTTTGTCACCTCTCTCTCTACAGAGGAAACTATTTATGGCCATATTTAGAGTTCCACAAGATAACCAGTGACAATAGAGAAGTGATACAATGCCAGAGTAAGAATAAAAATAATATAATTTATCAAAAGATGAGAACGTTTAATAAGAAGCAACTGTTATATTCTATTAGTTTTACTTTCAACCCCGCCACCCCCCCCCCCTCCGCTTTTTTTGATTTTTTATAAATTGCTATTAATTAATTAATTAAGTTTATCAAATGCAAAATCAAGCCATTATTTTCTTAGTTCTTCAAGACCAGATATACAGTTTATGTAAACTGAAAAAATTATGAGGACAATCTCTACAGACTTATGTTATTTTCAGAAGTTTTACTTCTTGACTTTAGTCTGATGTCCTCTGATGACCCTCAGTTTCCTCTTCTGTTGTATGCTGCGAGGTCTCATATCCTCCTGCTAAAATATAAGGTGTTGGCCACATCGAAACCCCATTACTGTTTTCTTTTTGATCATTTGTAGTGCTGTCACTGGTCATGAGTTTTGCTGAAAAAGGTAAAAACATGATTTTATAATCATTATGTAGGCTGATTATCATCAAATATCCTGTGTGTGTGTGTGTGTGTGTGCGTGTGTGCATGTGTGTGTGTGCTTGACTGGGGCTAGCTGTCACATGTATCAGTTCTCAGTTACTAGGTTCAAAAGTTAAGAAGTAGTTTTGTATGCTGGCAGCAATCACCTAGTATTTCCTAGTTTAACCATCATATATTGTGTTTTGGATGTTGACGCCATACCAGGCCTAATTTATAAAGCATGCGTATGCTCAGATTTGATGTTAGAGTGTGCGTACGCGTAAATCCACGCCAGCGCTCATATTGATAAAACTGGCTTTGATGTGGAAAAGTGCTTAGCTTCACGTCAGGGTCTGAGCAGACGTCTGCGCTTATTATTTTCGGAGCACTGCTGGTTTTTGTAAATGTAAGCTTTTCTTGCAACACGCTGTTCTAAATTAAAGGATTTGGATGATGATAGTATGTTAATGACAATTCAAGATCATTTTACGATTCATAGATTTAACATCAGAAAGAGATGAGTAAGAGCGTTTTCTGCATATACGTTCATATTATGAATCACTTGTACACATAGCTGAGAGATGATCGGAAGATCCAATTTAGGATGTTTCTGTGCAGCATTTTATAAAAAAGGCCCCTGGTTAGTAATTCTCACCCGAAAAATTAAGCCTGTCAGCCAACTATACCTGCTTTTTTTGTTTTTGTTCTATTTTTTAGTGGTTGCATGAAAGTTGCATGTCTTGCATAGGTTTAAGAGAACAGTTGCAAATGTTTATTGCCTGACCAGTGAACAGAACATGATTGTGTGTGTGTGTGTGTTTACTCTGTAGAAGGCAGGTATATAAGAACTAGAGATGATATTTAATTCTCTTTCTGTGTTTACTTGCGAGTCTCTGTGTTATAGATGGTGCTTGATTCACACTTTACAGAAGGTGAAAGATATCTTTAGTTCATATATTCTTAACTATAATGTGTTAACCTCACAGTTTTTTTAACCTATACCAATGAGTCTGGAGAGGCATTAATTAAAGTATATATGGAAGACCGTTTCATGCACCAGCAACTGTAAAGTTTATAAGGCATTGTCCTATAAAATATGACAATGAGAGTTTAAAACAATCTGCTGAATGATAAGGTACTGTGCATTTGTTGCAGGTGTTGCTACGATGATGTCAGTCAGAATGGTTCCTCGTCTTCCTCTGATCTTTCTGATCATGATTCACAGTGAGTTGCTGCAGAATTTCAGAAACAATCAAGAGATTTGCATGCAGTTTTCACACCAACTTCCTTTTTGCACAAGCTGTTTCTATTTTGTTTCTATATGAATTCTGTGTTTCAGGCGTTTCTAGTGCTGATTGGGGTGTGAGTTACAGTCCTTCACACATTTGTGCTCTAAATGACTCATCAGTGATAATGAACTGCACTTACACATACCCTACTGGACATAAGATCAAGAAAGTGTTCTGGACCAAAACACTTGTACATGGTGAAGAGCCTACAGATCTGTCTGAGGATCCTGAATACAGTCAGCGGCTTCAGTATCTGGGAGATAAACAGCAGAACTGCACCGTCAGACTGAGTCATGTGACACAGAAAGATGTACACGATTACTATTTCAGATTCACAACTGATAAAGATAATGGCAAATGGATTGGTAAACCAGGAGTAACTCTTACAGTCACAGGTGACTTTGATAAGGTTTCTCTCTTCTTCTGTGCATTATGTTGAATAATAATCAGTGTATGACAGCAGCACTAGATATAATGTGTGTGTTGTGTTCAGATCTTCAGGTGGAGTCTCCTGAGAGAGTGAAAGAGGGAGATTCAGTCCGTCTGACATGTAAAAGCAGCTGCGCTCTGACTGACAGAGAAACATTCATCTGGTACAGAAACTCACAGACATTAACTGAGAGAAGAGACGGAAACAATCAACTCCTGCTGCAGTCAGTCAGAAGAGAGGATGCAGGCAGATATAGCTGTGCTGTACATGGACACACTTACACCTCTCCTGCTGTTTATCTCAATGTCATGTGTGAGTATAGTTTCAGTTTATTTATTAACTTGTTGAGTTTTGTTCGAAACTACACATTTTATTATTTATTTAGATCCACCAAAGAGCGTCTTGGTGTCCATCAGTGCGTCTGGTGAAATAGTGGAGGGAGATTCAGTGACTCTGAGCTGCAGCAGTGATTCAAACCCACCTGCAGAAATCAGCTGGTTTAAAGGAGGAGCGTTTGTAGGATCTGGAAGAATCTACAGCATCTCAAATATCAGTTCTGATAACAGTGAAGAATACAAGTGCAAGTCCAGAAATGAACATGGAGATAAATACTCTGATGCTGTGACTTTAAACGTCATGTGTGAGTTAATGATGGTTCAATAACTGGTATCATACAGATTAGTGGGTTAACAATGGAAAACATGAATGTAACACTTCATTTGTCTGGTTTAGACCCACCCAGGAATGTCTCTGTGTCCATCAGTCCATCTGGTGAAATAGTGGAGGGAGATTCAGTGACTCTGGTCTGCAGCAGTGATTCAAACCCACCTGCAGAAATCATCTGGTTTAAAGAGAATCAAAGCTCATCTGTTGGATCTGGACAGAGTTTCAGTGCACTACAGAGTGGACGCTTCTACTGTGAGGCTCACAATCAACATGGATCTCAGAGATCAGACGCTGTTACTGTCATTGTTAAAGGTAGAGCAACTCGTTTACTTACATTACTCCTTCTAAAGTGAAGCAAAATAATCTGTTCATATGTTTTATTATTTTGTCTCTCTTGTAGGAAGTCTGGTGATATTATGCATATCCATTGGAATAGTTTGTGGAGCAGCAGCTATCATCGCAATGGTGCTGATTTGGTAAGATGTGTGTATTATTTGATCACCGTCAGTGCAATTTCTTTATTTTTTGTAAATATCCAGTGAAGTCAAAATATTTGTTGACAGACTTATTTGAAGACTGACATCTGATCAGAAATACTAAATGTCATTGAACAGTTTAGACTAAATAGATTTGTAGCTTAAATACAAAATGATCATACTTAATATCTTTAAGGAGGAGCAGGATGAAAAAGAGAAATAACACACAGGAGTCTCAGGTGAGAAAATGTGTTTGGCTATCAGTAGTGTATTGATCAGGTAAATTAATTTGTAAATCAAGCACTGAAAGCCTGAATGTAGTTGTGAATTTATATACTGAGTTGTTAATAAACATCAGTTTTTTTATCTCTATTGTGCTTTTTTTCTATATCAAAGATGAATCATTCCAGAAGTCATCATGACAGACACAAAGCTTGTGATGTTGAAATGAATGAACCTGTTTATGAGAATATAGGGGTAAGTTTTGCTGATTTATAAAATACTAAACTCTAATAATGTTCAGTAAAAATGAATTGAATATCAGTGTGAGAATATTTAATGTCTATAGACTAAATATATGGTAATTTTAAAGGGGTCATATAATGCTACATGCACTTTTACAAGTTGTTTGAACTGAAATGTGTGTTGGCAGTGTGTTTACACAACCACCCTATAATGATAAAAATCCACCCAGTGTTTTTTTATCTACTATAATCTTTACCTCTTTCTCAAATCGAGCCGATCTCAGTGTGACGTCACACGGACGGAGGCCCCTCCCACTATAGTTTGATTGACAGTAGCGTTTCAGCACAGACTGCACTGGTGTCTTACCTCAGACCCATCCTGAGTGAGCCGTCATCAGTCATTTCACCGCCGGAGCAGATGTAGACAAGAATGACTCCTAAGCGATTGAGGTGTTTAGTTGTTGGATATAATAATGAACATAGCAGTACAATACAACACAATACAAATTTTATTTGTATAGCACATTCAAAACAACTGCCGTTGACCAAAGTGCTCTCCAGCATCATTACTGCAGTTACAGTAGTTATTTACTCCCATCATATGAGCCGCTGAAGAGGATTACGTTTTGTTCTGAAGGGAATTAATCGATCTGTCTAGTTCATTCGTGATCCAGCTTCAGGTTTTTAAATGAACAGTCCCTTTAGAGAGCTGCTTGGAAGAGAGGGGCGGGGCCAGCACAGCTCATTAGCATTTAAAGGATAATGACCCAATACGGCTTGCTTTAAAAGAGCTGTTTTTGACAGGGTGAAAAATGTGTTTTTTACACTACCAATGAGAAATTCTAACCAAACTATGTTACAGACTTTTCATTAAGACCCCAATGAATAATATAAACTTGTGGAAAATGGGCATTGACCCCTTTAAACAAAAGAGAAGAAGCATGAAAGGTTTTCAGATAGAGCACCATTAGCTAAGGGGGCAGGGCTTAGCGATGATTGGTCAACATACTGGTTTACAGATGATACAAATAATATCATTTACTGTTAAACATTAAATAACATAGGGATTCCATACAACATTTGAAGAGTATTATTTATTAATGTTTGTATTAACTTGTCTCCTTTCAGCTGGATTAGAAGAGACCATAGTGTTTGGGAAACCTGATGAAACATTTTATATCATTTTGGTATCTCTTATGTGTGGAGTGAATATGTATGTGGAGAGCCCTGAACAGCTCTGAAAGTTTATCTACAAGTATATAATCAAATGTGTTATTGTAATTGTCTTTTTTTACAGTTTGTACTTCATATTTTGTTTGCTTCATTTAAATGTTTTCAGATGTTTTTTTTTAATCTTGTGTGGCATTGGTTATGTTTTCAAGGCAGAAAATAAAGATCTGATCTGAAAGATATGACTGCAAACGTTCATAATCTTCTGTCATTCAATACCTCAGTATAACAGCGTACATAGAAATACAGTACATTAAGAAATTGTTAGAAGCACATGCATTGTACTGTACTATGACCTACAGTACTGTGTACTGGTTAGTTGGTACTAATCTGAGGTGCATTTCCTGAAAGCAACTATGGTCGCAAGTTCCGTCTTTACCAATAGAGTTCAATGGAACTTGAGATCAGCTAACAGTTATTTTATCATTTTATTTTGTATTATTATTTTGGGAATGCACCCCTGGTTTGTCTCACCAAAAATGCCACATTTGCGTGTTCATTGCACCACCTGCTGGTGACATTATTCCAACGCAGCATCATTTATTTTCTTTTCTAAAATACAAATGTTTCTGTGACACCATGCATGGCAACTGCTGCAAGTCCACAAGATCATATGCACATGAGTATTTATTTATTTTTTATTTATTTTTTGAGAGCATGAATGTCTGCAGGGAGTGTACATGCTTATGCAATAGACCTTTGCACTAAATACTTTTTTTAAAGTCAGTAATAAATTAACTGAAACAACCCAGCTTTACAGGACTTGACCCACATTACCTTTGGTTCCCCCAACGTTTTACTCATCCACTACACCTTTGGTACACATGAGCTTCAGGACCTGAGTTCATCAGTCCAAACAAATGTCATTTTAATTCAGTGGGAATACTCATGGATAGATACTCCAGGTGTTATATAGACATCCTTAGTCTCAGCCTCAGACGTCACGTTCACGGAACGTTGGCTAAACATCTGATGCATATGGCACACTTATCTGGAAACACTTCAGGAAAATCGAAGGCTGTTTCTCAATTCCATGAACACAAAGAACGGACTTGCATTCTCGTGGAGACCGGTCTTTCAAAGCTTCCTTGGAAGAGTGAACTCGGAGGGATGTGAGGACACAGAACGCACACTTATGAGATTTGAAATATACTGCGTTCTTGCTTAACTAATCGCATAGTCTCAGCATAAGCAGCGGCCAATTAACAATAAATATAACATAACATTACAAACAAATGCCATAACTTATTAAAATATTTCATACTTGTATAGATATTACTTTAATTTAATTGTATTGTGTTTTATTTTGCAGCAATATGTTTAACTGTTAAGATTCATTTTAATATGCCAATAAAAATGCAGACTTTGTCCGGGTCTTATAACTTTATTAAAATTAAGCAAAACAAAACGATAAATGTTTACTTTAAACTTAAAGAGCCTTCAAGTATTTGCGAGAGTGAGTTTAAAGCTTACAGTCTTCTGTACACCAGCCGCCCACAGCGTCTTCTGGGATTTCTAACGGTTCGATTCTCTCAAATTTGTACTCGATGCATCCTTGATTTCAAGAACACATCCGGGTACTTTCATGCATTCTCTGTACTTGAGAACTGGAAATGAACTTCGACGTTTAATGATGATGTAGAACGAGAACACAAGGACACAATATTGCTGAAGAACGCATATTGAGAAACAGCCGAAGTCGTCATATGACTGGTTGAATTAAACCAGATTTCTGGTAGGGATGGGCGATATCTTATCGTTTGCGATATACCGGTAATAATTATCCCCACGACAAGAATTAGTCTTTCCACAATAATAATGATAAAGTCTACACTGTAAGAAATTGTGCCGTTAAATAACAGTATTGTACTGGCAGCAGAGTCACCAGTAATGTACTGTTAATTTACAGACCTCTACTGTTAGTTTACAGCTCTTCATTTTTACAGCAAGTTACTGTTATACTACCATGGAAATGAACTCTGCTCCAATAGCTTCATACAGTTCGAGTTAAAATATTTTGCATTATGGAGACACTGAAAATGTCCTCATAAATCACCTTCTCCTTGTAATACATACACTGTAAAAAATTGCGCTGTAAAATAACAGAAATCTACTGGCAGCTGTGGTTGCCAGCATTGTACTGTTCATTTATAGCTCTCTACTGTTAATTTACAGCTCTTCATTTTACAGTATGTTACCGTTACTATACATGTGGTAACTCATTTCATTTTGGAAACCGATTGATTCAAAGCATCCGAGTTAAAAAAAAAATGTTTATGTGGTGTTAGTAGAGTGCACTTATTTCATTTGAGTCCACTAATACATATTTATTACTATAAAACCACAAACACTAAAAGTGTAATAATAAAGCAACCAAACATGACTTTTACTCATATCGTTGTAGATTGTCATTGACTAACAATAGCAAGCATATACGTGCTAAAATTCTTAGTAAAGAGATGATCACTGAATCAGCAACTCTACAGTAACTGTCTTTAAATAAAGCAGCAGAACATCAGTGTTTGTGTCTCATCATTGACTGAAGCACAGGCTCTACACTCCAGCACAATGGTGACCCATAAAACTACATTAAACTAACAGATCTCTCTTGTGCAAAATAATACAGTTCAGTTAAACATTTACTCTCCATATAGATAACACCTGCTGTTAACAAGCAGAATCACTGAATGAAAGAGAAACGAGATCTACAACTGACTTCAATTCTGTAATTATTGATTTACACAACTTTTGTAAATTTACAATCTTACTCCCAACCAAAATTGCCTGTAAGTTTCTGTACATTTTACAGATTTGTTTACAGTGTAGTTATAGTACAATTAAAATAGTTTGTTACATTTATTAAGCTGACATGTTTACCTCTTGAGCAAATACAAACAAATGAAGAAACACACCAGCAATTTATCAGGAGCTAAATACCGCTAAAGCAGAAGTAAAACTGTACAGCAGAAATCACTTAGGGAATCAAAATGTGATTAACATTGCACAAGAAGTCATTTGACCAAAAACTGTAGGTTTCCATGTATTATGATTTTAATCTGGATCCTGTTACACACAGATGAGACACAGAGCTGTGAAGCGCTTTTGTGTTTGTATTTTTTTTTTATATTTGTCTGAGTCTGTTTCCTTGTCACTTAACTTGAGAGAGAGAGAGGGGGTGGGAGAGAGAGAGAGAGAGAGAGAGAGAGAGAGAGAGAGAGAGAGAGAGAGAGAGAGAGAGAGAGAGAGAGAGAGAGAGTTCTACTCTACTGTTGTAAGAAAGGTAAAGACATTTTAAATAAGACTGTTATTTCATAGCTATTGTATAGCTCTCAGTGAGCTTTTACTTGGAGAAACAACACAAAGAGACATTTTGGACAACTGGAATTGTATTTTTATTTTTATTTTTTATTTTTTTGAATCAGTATAAGTAATTTTTTTCCTACGTTTTAACTTATTTTTCATTTTTAATAACTTTGTATCCTGAGCAATTGAAAATAAACAAAACACTGGCAGTTAATTCAGTTGGTTGTTTACATTCTAAATCAACCATGGCCAGTGCATCTTGGCCCCGCCCCTTCACATACCCTCAGAAGAGCTCTGAGAAATCCAGGCAACTCCTCAGACAGAAGCAGACGAAGGACACACCAGACACACTGTTTGCTGACCAAAACCACAGTGTCCTGACTAACCTGCTCTTCTACTCTGAACACAGCCTTTTATGGCACACTGCCTTCTGTCAACATTTTCCCTTCACCAAGAAAAGAGGCATCTGTAAAGGCAGACAAATCCTAGTATTTGAAGATATTGAAAATAACAACGAAACTAGATTTTTGACCTTAAACTTGTATCAGAATGGCACTGTCATGATACAAGGATCAGAGTCTGCCCTTAAAGTCTTCATTGAAGAATTTAAAGAAATAAAAACACTTGCACTGTCTGACAATGATGAAGATGATGATCCCACACAAGTTAACAACAAGGATCCAAACACTGATACCTCCCCTGAAAAATCAGACCAAAAGATCGCAACGACTCCAAAAACCATAACCTCAGTGTCAAGAATGAAAGACAGTTTTTCACTCCTGGAGGTAGAGGTAGTAGAGCTAAAAGAATTCATTCTCTCCCACCTAAGCAACAACAACATGGAACAACTTACAAATGACATATTGAATTTGAGACAAGAGATCAAATATCTGCAAAGTGACCGAGAAGAAATGTCAAAGGAGCTTCAACAAACTAAAGATGAAGTGAGGGAAATAAAATCAACCTTAGGAAAACAGCTAAAAGAAGTCAGAGCAGAAATGCAAGAGGAGCTCTCTGCCTTGAAGTCAACACTCCACACCAAGGATAAACTCATTAACAGTTTGAAAGAAAAACTCAATTCTGTTCCAGCACGTAAAGAGACTTCTCCTGAACCAGAGATCCTCATGAATACTCCTCAAGCTGAACAACTAGCCATGAAGAGAGAGTCTTACAGCTCGACTGATCCAGCTAATCAGATTGATATCTCCGCCGCAGAGGACCCCAAAGAAACACAGGCTCTTATCCTGATCGACTCGAATGGGAAATATGTCAATGAGAAACTACTATTCCCAAATATGATGGCCCAGAAAATCTGGTGCCCAAACACAAAAAGTGCTTTTCAGATCCTGTCTGATAAAAACCTGAAGAAAAACTATAAACACATCATAATTCACACAGGGACAAATGATTTAAGGGCCATGAAGGGCCATGTGGCTCCTGTGATGAGAGAGCTGGCAATCAGAGCCACTCAACGTTTCCCAGAGGCAAGAATAACCCTGTCTGCATTACTACCACGCACTGATGTCCCATTCCACGTGATACATGGAAATAATGTGGAACTCTCCAGAAGCTGTGCGCTTATTCCTAATGTTCATCTCGTCCATCACAAAGATATACGGCCACATCATATGTATGACCATGTGCATCTCAACAAGCAAGGAGTGAAAGTCTTCGCCAGAGTGATGAAAAGCACAGCCCTTGGAAACGCACCGGGAAACAGCAGAAACTCCAACAACAAGAGAAGCCCTCATCCTCCAACAAGAGAAGCCCTCATCCAACAAGAAGCCCTCATCCTCCAACAAGAAGCCCTCATCCAACAAGAAGCCCTCATCCTCCAACAAGAAGCCCTCATCCTCCAACAAGAAGCCCTCATCCAACAAGAAGCCCTCATCCTCCAACAGAGTCCAGAGCAGCCGCCGGACCGCCATCACAACACAAGAGCTACGCGGCGGCAGTTCAACGACCACAAAACCCTGCAGCTGCAGAACTCAACCACATAAGACGTCTGCTGAACACCGTCTGCTCCAGACTCATGATATAAGTCACACACCTTTACATACATGTACATATACATGCACACACTTTGCACACAAACCTATTCATGAAGTCTTTTAAAATCAGTTGTTGGAATATACAGGGTCTGCACTCTTCTACTTTCGGTAACAAGTCTGCAGACCAAGACTTACTCAGCAGTGTAACAGATATGGACATTTGTATCTTTCACGAAACGTGGTGTCGCAGTAATGAGGCTTTACATTGTCCAATAGGATACAAAGAAATTATTGTTCCTTCATTGAAAAAATCTCAAATTAAATATGGCCGTGACTCAGGTGGAATACTTATTTGGCACAAAGACAATTTGAAGCACTTGATAAAAATTGTTAAAATTGAAAATGCATCTATTTGGCTTGAAGTGAAATCAGTCATATCACAACATAATCTTTACCTCTGTGCACTCTATATTCCACCTCACGACTCTCCCTATTACAACGAGCAAAGCTTTCTACAGCTACAGACTGACATCTTGCACTTTCAGTCAAGAGGACAGGTTCTCATATGTGGAGACTTAAATGCCAGGACCGGAAGAGAAATTGATTATGTAAATATTGTAGATAATAATCACATATCCAACGACACCACGTTTCATTCTTCATTAGTTATCACACCAAGAAACAGCTATGATAGTTTAGTCAACACCAATGGAAAACAAGTGTTAAAACTGTGTAAAGGTTTAGGGCTGTACATCATTAATGGCAGAACCAGAGGAGATAGTTTAGGTAGATTCACCTATTGCTCCAGATTAGGAGCCAGTGTAGTCGATTACTCAATTACAGACATAGACCCAAACTTTATTAATGCCTTTATAGTTAGACCTCAACTCCCGATTTCTGACCACTGCCAAACAGTCCTTTACCTGAATCAGTCAATTGACCGGGTCAGTACCGCTCCCCTCAAACATGAAAAACTGTTCCCTTTAAAACCCAAACTTAGATGGAACCAGTCTAATGCCGAGCAATTCAAAGAGAACATGAGCAGCTCTGTTATACTAAACATGCTGGACCACTTTATGTCCACAGATTTCACTCCAGATACTAATGGAATAAACACATATTCCGGTGGCGCTGCTGAGTTCAGTCGCCTGTGAATTAGCTCCGCTCAAAATTGTGCTTTTATGTGTTTTTATTTTCTATTTTTACCTTTCTTTTATACGTGTAACTTCTGCAATGATTATGTACGACAAGAGAACACTTTTGGACATTGGACAGCGTTACACTAACCTGATCCAGGACACTTTATACACTGATCCAGCGTGGCCATTGGAGATTCTTCGGAGCACCGAAGCTGACAAAGGCCGCCTCAATAATACCAGGAGGCGAAGGAAACACCGCGGGAAACGTGCTGGAATCCGCTACAGACTGAGAAACAGAGCTCACAGTCCCCCTTTACCGAGCATTTTGCTCGCCAATGTCCAATCCTTGGATAATAAGATGGACGATCTCAGAGCCAGGATTAGTTTCCAACGGGACATCAGAGACTGTAACATCATTTGTTTGACTGAAACGTGGCTCTCGCCCTCGGTCCCGGACACCGCTGTAACGCCGTCTGATAACTTCTCTGTTTTACGGATGGACAGAACAGCCGAGGCCGGGAAAACTAAAGGTGGTGGAGTGTGTTTCTTCATTAACAAGAAATGGTGTGACCCCAGAAACATCTCCATTCTGTCGCGCTCCTGCTCGCCTCATCTGGAACATCTCTCCATTATCTGCCGCCCATTTTATCTGCCCCGGGAATTCTCATCAATCGTCGTCACTGCCGTTTATATACCACCAAAGGCAGATAGCAGCTTGGCTTTGTCTAAACTACACGACGAACTCAGCGGATATATCAACATACATCCTGACGCTGCATGCATCATTGCTGGAGACTTTAACAAAGCTAACCTCAAAAAGGTCATCCCTAACTTTCATCAGCACATATCCTGTCCAACCAGAGGACTGAATACACTCGATCACTGCTACACCCAATTCAAAAATGCCTACAAAGCCCACTCACTGCCGGCGTTTGGAAAATCAGACCACGCGGCCATCTTTCTCACTCCGGATTATAAACAACGGATTCTTCAAGAACCCCCGGTGGAGAGGGAAGTGACGCGCTGGTCCCCCCACTCTGAAGCTACGCTACAGGCGTCTCTTGATGACGTCGACTGGGACATGTTCCGGGCGAGTTCATCTGACGTCAGCGAATTCACGGAGGTAGCATTAAGCTTCGTAAACACACTAACCGAACAGGCCACTGAAACGGTTACAATAAAGACTTTCTCAAATCAGAAGCCGTGGGTGGACAGAACGATTCGTGACGCAGTTAACCATCGAACTGCCGCATACAATGCCGGTATTCTGTCAGGAAACATGAGTGAGTACAAGTCATCTTGCTATGCTCTCCGTCGTGCAGTAAGAGCCGCTAAACGCCGATACAGTGAGAGAATTGAGTCACATTTCCAGCTCAATGACTCTCGACGCATGTGGCAGGGACTAAAGACCATCTGTTCCTCTGGAAACAACAACTCTGTGGAGGTGAGAGCAGACCCGTTGCTAGCCGTAGAGCTAAACAACTTCTACGGCCGCTTTGAGTGTAACGTTAATGGCGGCGCGAATCTGCCGATCAGCGCGTCAGGAAGCAGCAGACAGAGCAGCAATGATTATGCTATCACCTTTTCAGAGGACGACGTTCGGAGGGAACTAAGGAGAGTGAACGTCAGAAAAGCAGCAGGACCCGATGGGATTACTGGCCGCGTTCTGAGGTCTTGTGCCGATCAGCTTGCTGGTTTGTTTACATCCATATTTAATGAGTCCCTCGCTACCTCTGTGGTCCCCACCCCCTTTAAAAAATCTGTCATAATCCCTGTGCCTAAGAACAGTAAACCCTCTTGCCTGAATGACTATCGCCCAGTTGCCCTTACATCGACAGTCATGAAGGTTTTTGAGAGACTTTTAAAGAAACACATTTGCTCCTCCATCCCTGCTACTTTGGACCCTCTTCAGTTTGCCTACCGGCCAAATAGGTCTACTGATGATGCCATCTCCCAGGTACTGCACTCCTCCCTCACTCACATCGACAGCAAAAATGGCAACTATGTCAGGCTGCTATTCATCGACTATAGCTCAGCTTTCAACACTATAGTCCCCACCAAGCTAGCTGTCAAACTCTCAGACCTCGGCCTTAACACTTCACTTTGTGACTGGATTCAAGATTTCCTCACCGCCAGACCACAAGTGGTGAAAGTCGGCCAGTTCACCTCCAACTCAATCACCCTGAACATAGGAGCCCCACAGGGCTGTGTCCTGAGCCCCCTGCTATACTCTCTTTACACACACGACTGCGTGTCCTCTCACAGCTCCACATCTATCATTAAATTTGCTGATGATACTGTGGTCCTGGGCCTCATTAACAACAATGACGAGACCGCATACTTGGATGAGGTGGAGAGACTTACATCATGGTGCCAGGACAACTGCCTCTCTCTGAACGTGAGCAAAACCAAGGAGCTGATCGTGGACTTCAGGAAGAGACAGCAGCAGCCCTACACTCCTCTTATGATCAGTGGGACCCCTGTGGAGAGGGTGAGCAGCTTCAAGTACCTCGGTGTAAACATCTCCGAGGACCTGACATGGACTACACACATTCAAACTCAGGTTAAGAAAGCCAGGCAAAGGCTGTACCATCTGCGACAGCTGAGGAAATTCAGGGTCTCACCAGCTATCCTGAAAACTTTCTATTCAGGGGCCATAGAAAGTGTTCTGACTCAGTGCATCTCAGTGTGGTATAATAATGCCACAAACCAGGACTGCAAAGCTCTGCAGAGAGTCGTGCGCTTAGCTGAGCGCATCTCAGGATCTACACTCCCCTCTCTGCAGGGCATCTACCTCAAACGCTGCAGAAGCAGAGCTGCTAAAATCACCAAAGACTCAAACCACCCCGGTAACCATCTTTTCCGTTTACTGCCATCTGGCAGGCGCTACAGGAGCTTGATGGCAAAGACAGAGAGACTGAGGAAGAGCTTCTTCCCTCAGGCCATCAGGCTCCTTAACACAAACTCAGTTCCATAAACTTTCACAAGACTCATTATTATCTGTAAAAAAAATAACAAAAACATTCATATTCTCATCATCCATATTGCTGCTATGTGTGCATACCCAATACAACCCGTTGCACATCCCTCTCATCCCTCCTGTTTATACTAATATTTATTAAGTCCCATATACTGTTTTTGCACATCCAATTTGTTTTGCACATCTTAGTGTTTTAATGTTTTGCACTTTTCTTTATTCTATTGCACATTTTACTTCTTATTTCTTTTTTTTACCTATATATATATATACTCTTGTGTGGTGTTACTTTATATAATTTAATTTTGATTTTATTTTTTATTTTATTTGTATTCTTTGCACTGTCCACTGAGCGGACCTGATTTGACCTACATTTCACTTTTGATTATACCCTGTATAATTTATCATGTGACAAATAAAGAAACCTTGACCTTGAACCTTGACCTTGACAGCTACATCCAATCTTATTCATATATTTCAAACTTTAGCCACTATATCTAACTCTAAACCTCCAAACAAACATAGAACAAACAAACAAAAAATCAAAAAGAATATGTGGTTTGATAATGAATGCACTTGTCTCAGAAAAGACCTTCGACAACTTTCTAACAAAAAGCATAAAGAACCGGCCAATCAGACGCTACGGCTCGCCTACTCCGACTGTCTGAAAAATTATAAAAAGCTCATCTGCAACAAAAGAGATCAATATTATGAAGCTAAAATTGATGAAATAGATGAATCAATAGACCAAAACAATTTCTGGAATCTCTTTAAAAAATCTGAAAGCCCCAAATCAAGGCCATTTCTCCAGTGCGGCACAATCTGGAGGTCTTACTTTAAAACCCTTTACCAACAACTTGAACCAGACCTCAACCAGCCCCAAACTAACACAAAGAGAAAACTAGAAGAGTTACAGAAAACGATCAAAAATTACCAAAACCCACTGGACATGATTATAACAACATCAGAAATAACAGAGCACATTAAAAAACTCAAATTAAAGAAGGCATGTGGACAAGACAACATCAGTAATGAAATGCTCAAACTCAGCAGTCCTTACATAATTCAAGCTCTGGCAAACTTATTCAACCTGATCTTATGCTCGGGGGACTTCCCTGAGACCTGGGCTGAAGGACTCATCACTCCAATATATAAAAAAGGAGATAAATTCGATCCCAATAATTACCGTGGTATCTGTGTGGGCAGTAACCTAGCAAAGCTTTTCTGCACTATAATGAACAACCGTATAGTGACATTCCTCACAAGACGCAGCATCCTACATAAATCACAAATTGGCTTTTTACCGAAACAACGCACATCCGACCACATCTATTCTCTCCACACTCTAATTAACAAAAATCTAAAGGGCAAACAAAGAAAAATATTTACATGTTTTGTTGATTTAAAAAAAGCTTTCGACTCTGTTTGGCATGATGGGTTACTATACAAATTATTACAAATTGGCATTGGTGGAAAAACATTTGATGTTATACAGTCCATGTATAGAAACAGTAGATGTGCAGTCAAAATTGGTAATTGCAGGACTGCGTTCTTCCAGCAGGGTCGTGGAGTGAGGCAGGGATGCAGCCTGAGCCCAACCCTGTTCAACATCTACATCAACGAGCTGGCAGAAGCTCTGGACCGCTCCGGCAACATCCCGGGCATCGCTCTACACGACTCCGAAGTCAAATGCCTGCTGTATGCGGACGACCTGGTTCTGATGTCCCCCACAGCCGAGGGTCTCCAGCACAGCCTGGCCCTGCTGGAACAGTACTGTGAGGAATGGGCTCTGACGGTCAACCTGGACAAAACCAGAGTCATGGTGTTCCAGAAGAAGGCCAGGTCTCAGGGAAGCAGATACCAGTTCAGTTACGGAGGAGAAGTTCTGGAGCACAGCACCAGCTACTCTTACCTGGGCATCCAGATCTCTGCATCGGGGGGCTTCAGTCTGGCTGTGAAGGCCTTGTATGAGAAGGCCCGGAGGGCTTTTTATGCCATCAAATCATGGTTTGGCCAATTAAAATTACCAATTAAAACATGGGTTAAATTATATCACGCAATCATTAAACAAATTCTACTGTACGGGAGTGAAATTTGGGGACCAGTAATAAATTTTAAAAATTGGGATAAAACTTCAATAGAAAAACTACAACTAGAAATGATCAAAAATATTTTAGGGGTCCATAGATCTACATCCAACGATGCCTGCAGAGCTGAATTAGGCCTATACCCACTGAAGATTGAGATCCAGAAGAGATGTGTTCAGTTCTGGCATCACCTCCATCAATCTGATCCTGATTCGATCCAATATAAAGCCCTCCTCGCCAATGAAACCTCAGCAGAATCTCATCCTCTAAACACACTCGCTCATCAGCTCGTCCATAAAACCCAGCTCCTCACCGACTACAGCTTCACCCCCAGAACCATAATCAAAGAAATTGACACAAATCTAAAAGACATTCATGATGAATCTCTAAAAATACAATTTGGCCTTTAAAATAAGCTCCAATGCTACTCAACCCTAAACAGAACCACTACATTTGCCAATTATTTATTGATTAAACCATTTAAAGAAAGACAAATCCTCTCCAAATACAGATTAAGTGACCATGATCTAGAGATAGAGAGAGGAAGACATAGACAAACATGGACCGAGCGAGAGCAGAGGATCTGTAGACACTGTGATCTACAGCAAATAGAGGATGAGAAACACTTTCTGATGATGTGTCCCAAATATCTCCATGTGAGGGAAACATTTCTCCCCAGATTTAAAGCCCTGATCCCTTCATTTACAGAGCTCAGTGATTCAGAGAAAATGCCCTTCTTACTCGGAGAAGATGATAACACCGCTGCACTCGCTGTTAAATATGTGTTAACCATTCATAATGTTAGATGTTCAACATGAGTCACTTGATACAAATTACAATTACAAATTAAGCTCGGATGAGCTTTATTTGTCACATACACAATTATACAGAGTATAATGAGCAGTGAAATGTGTTCTCTGCATTTAACCCATCCAAGTGTACACACTTGGAGCAGTGGGCAGCCAACTGTGCAGCGCCCGGGGAGCAGTCGTGGACTTCCTGCCGGAGCCGGGATTCGAACCCACAAGCTTGGATTACCTCGGGTTTCAAGTCCAACGCTCTATCCATTAGGACAACGACTGCCAATGATACTGACCAACTTGATCTTTTCATGTATTTAGAATGATTTTTATTTTATTTATTATTTATGTTGTTATTTATTTACCTATGTTGTTGTTGTATATACTGTATATATATTGATGCTTTGGCAACATTGTGCTACGCAGTCATGCTAATAAAGCTCATTTGAATTGAATTGAAAAATTGAGAGACAGAGAGAGAGAGAGAGAGAGAGAGAGAGAGAGAGAGAGAGACAGAGAGAGAGAGAGAGTGAGAGAGAGAGGAGAGAGGAGAGAGAGAGAGGAGAGAGAGAGAGAGAGAGAGAGAGAGAGACAGAGAGAGAGACAAAGAGAGAGAGAGAGAGTGAGAGAGAGAGAGACAGAGAGAGAGAGAGAGAGAAAGATTCCAGCGGCTCCCTCTAGAGTTCAGCACCAAGGACAGCGGCTCAGATTCAACACAAACACATTCACAGTCTGTCCAGATGAGTGAAAAACTGTGAAAAACTGTGCTTCTAGAGCTGTGTATGAAACAAAAATCAATAAATCATGAAGCAGTTTATGTGGACAGACGTGAACTGCTGAGTATGTAAGAACAAGAACTAGTTACTGATGTGATTTCATGTTAAAACAATGACACTGTATTGTTATAAAGAGCATTTCTATTTTATGTTGTTCATATAGTTATATACAAATACACACAATTTTCACATAAAAATTCACATAAATTATTCCAGCAAGTACAACAACAAACTGAAAAGTTCAATCACTAGCATGTATTTACTGTAATCACTGGCTCATGCAAACTTCAGCACTGTTAAACGCTAGCATAAACGGTGTTCATCGAATCAGAGGGGTTTGTGGGTAATTGTGGAGTAGCATAAACGGTGTTCATCGAATCAGAGGGGTTTGTGGGTAATTGTGGAGTAGCATAAACGGTGTTCATCAAATCAGAGGGGTTTGTGGGTAATTGTGGAGTATCATAAACGGTGTTCATCGAATCAGAGGGGTTTGTGGGTAATTGTGGAGTAGCATAAACGGTGTTCATCGAATCAGAGGGGTTTGTGGGTAATTGTGGAGTGGCATAAACGGTGTTCATCGAATCAGAGGGGTTTGTGGGTAATTGTGGAGTAGCATAAACGGTGTTCATCGAATCAGAGGGGTTTGTGGGTAATTGTGGAGTAGCATAAACGGTGTTCATCGAATCAGAGGGGTTTGTGGGTAATTGTTGAGTAGCATAAACAGTACAATAATCAGATGGATTTGTGGATAACTGAATCTTGCACTGTTTATGCCACTCAGCAGAGGGGTTTGTGGGTAATTGTGGAGTGGCATAAACTGTGGTAATAGAACCAGAGGGGATTGTGGGTAATTGGGCAGTTTTGCCGTCAGGGTGAGGTCTGGTGTCTTCAATCTCGTCGTAAATGTACAGCGTTTGAGGAACCTGAAAAGAACATTATAAATTAATTACAGATTTTGATGAAGAACATTCATTCAAACATTTATATCAAACAATTTAATTTCACAAACCGCTCCACTGTTTTCTGTTCCAGGTTCAGGCACTTTAGAGGCTGAATCAGAGTCTGTAAAACAAATATACTACATCACATATAGTAATAATAACAACACTGATAATAATTCACATTTAATAATATATCAGATCTGAACATCACAGTGCATCGCCTTGTTGTGACCAGCAGGAGGAACAACATATTTCCATTCACTCATTCCTCACACAACAATGTCATTCACTGCAAAACAACTGATAACATGATTCTCATCAATACATGACTCTGACAAACTTATACATGGACAACAAATGCCATGCAAAACCCCACCTTTAGCTCGAGCCTGACCCTTCATGCAGAACATCACTACACATGAAACGAGTCCAACGATGAACAGAAGAACCACAGACACAATGATGATCAGAGACGAACCTGAGAGAAAACACAACGAGAGACTGATCGTATCTGATACCTGCAGGTACATGAGAGAAGATGAATGAACGGATCACCAGAGTACCATCCGAGACAGACGGGGAAGCCGATGTGAAATCAGATGTCCACGGCTGGGAATTCAGTGAAAAAGGTGGAGTTGTGATGGATGATGATGTCATTGACGGTGATGGTGATGAAACTGAGGGTGATGGTTTTGGCACTAAATAATAGAGAAAATCATTGATAGTGACAAACAGTGTTACATTTACAAGCTTTAAAAGCTTTTGAAACCCAGTAAAGTTGTATTTTTTAGATCTTAACACGTTGCTCATTAATCTTAATTTGAATAGTATACACTATAATACATAATATACATATAATAAAGAGTTATTTTCAAATAATGATCATACTACACCTACAACCATAAATGTTATATAGTACAGCCTATGTTATAGGTTTATAGGCTATCATTTGCATATGTCTCCAGAACATAACTGTTACAACAGTCACAAAGCAAACACACTTATCACCTCCGTGTTGTCATCTATAGCCAAACATTTAACATGCATGTGTGCTGTATATACAGTACAGATCATCCAGATTAGGTATCAATTTCACCCGCTGAATCACGTGTGAGCTCTTTTTGTAAATTCAGTTGTTCTGAACTTCCTGTCGATTAATCTCCATCGGTGTCATACATTTCCCTCTCTATGACTTGTTTAGGACTCATGTGTTGTAGTTCTAGTTTCTTAGTTTACCATGTCATGTCCTAGTCTTGTAGTCTGATTGTAGTTTCATTGTTGATTAGTTCATTGATTGTTTTCAGCTGTTTCTTGTTTTCTTATTATCGTTTTATAAATAGTTTCTCTGTGCTTTGTTAAGTCTTGCTTGTCTGCCCTAGATATTTGTTTGTATTTTTGTACTAGTTCATTTGCTTTGTTCTTGTTCTCCTGGTTTTGCATTTCCTTATTTTCATTTAAATGTTATTCTGCATTCGGATCCAATCATCTCTTGTCTTTGAGTTCAGCTTAATCACAGAGGACATAATTATGAATATCTTCACCATGCTGACCAAAAGCAATGAACTAATCGGCAAATCAACTACAAACAGACTAGGACAGGAAATGGCAAATGATTGAACTAGAACTACAACAGAAAAGTCCAAAACAAGACACAGAATGGAACAAGTGTGACAGTCTTAGAGCCGAAATTAATCCTTTAACGTGATTACTGTACAGAATGGTTAATAAAATAAGTGTTTGAATGAAAAAGATGATCAAGATACATTTCTAAGAAATGCAAAATAATAGAAGTCTTTTTAACTAAGAAATTGATCAAAATGTAGTGAGTTAATGCTTAAAATCGTACGGGGTCATCAAAATGAACGCAATTTCAAGGGAAAAATCATTTGTGCACCTAACTGTATAAAAAGAAAATACATATTTGAGATGGTCATGTTCAAAATGCCTTACTGGGTTATTCACCTGTTATAACGTTCAGATTCACTTCAGTGTAGTAATCTTTGTTTCCAGATATATCGACTCCACACCAGTACGTCCCAGAATCCTGTTCTGTCAGATTTCTGAAGGTCACAGTGAAAACTGCTGCTGTTGTGTCGTCATACAGAGAGAATCTTACAGAATAAACCCATCTATCTTTCTCTGCAGTCTTGATGAGGTCAGAGCATGTCATTTCCCACTGTCCTTTACAAAAATACTTTTTTGTATTTTTAGTATGTTTGTCTTGATATCTGCATGTGATGTTGATTTCACCCCCCGAATGTCCAGTCACACTCAAAGCATCTACAACTACAAACCAGCATTTATTAAAACACTTTAGTACATTAATTATGATGCTTAAATGAGATCAACATTGAAATTGCTTTCAAAAGTCAGTCAATTTCTCACCAGGAATCATCAGCAGAGTGAAAGTCCAGATGATCTTCATTCTTCTCTCTTATTCAAGTATCTTCTCTGTTGTTAGTAGATTCAGTTCAACACAGGTATGAGTCTCTCGGTGTGTGTTTCAGGTGATCATTGGCCGTGTGTGAATCATGAATGTGATGAGATGCAGACTTCCTCTTCTTTTGTCATTGGTACAAGTTAAACTGGAAGAGAGAAACAGAAATGCAGGTCATGCACTAATTTCTTAATCTTATGCATTAACTAAATACACTCAAACAAATTATTCGGTCTAAATTACAATTTGATTTAATTCAATTGCATAACAATTTTCCATCCATTTAGATTACATAGTTTTAACATAAACAAATCAATAAACTTAATATGATTCATATGCATCAGTCATACGTGAATGAAACAGGTCAGATTTATGTAATAGTTCACGTAAAGTCTCCACACTGCTCAGTGTTCATGTGTTTCCACACTACAGAGTGTTAAAGTAGAATTGAAGCAGTGCTGGAGTTAAGCAGATAATTATGTGATGATTGATCATTAATGATCATTAACAGCTGCAGTTATCAAGAATAATCACCGAAGGAAAGAGAAACACAAGAACTACAACTGACTTCAGCCACAGCCGAAGATGAAATCTAGTTTAGACCGAACAATTATTTCTTTTTGAGTGTAAGAACAAACTGTACAGAAGAAAGCATAGCACAGAACTGCTGACAAATAACGAATTTGTGCAGCATGTTTCTCACAATGTGAGCATCCAGAGAGATTGTCATCTGTAATGCGTCAGGACTTCCTCTTTATTAGCTCACAACCTTTAAAAAAAACAAAAATACAACATTCATGAAAAGTGAAGTCAACACACTTCCAACTATTTCACTTCACTTCCTGTTTTCTGTGTTTAGAGAAAACCCTTGATTTCCACATTTCCATACTTGGGTTAACTCAGTTCTGATGAAACTGAAGAAAACACTTCATCATTCAGTTCATGTTTAAGTAAATGATCAGCGTTTAATAGAATATATTACAGTACATTTCATTCATTCAGTAATCACCCACATTTACCTGAAAAGACATGCATACTAATAAGGAAACACGCCATCCGTTTATCAGGAGCCAATAATAGCTAAAGGAGACTCATATTTATATGAGGTTATTTGACCATAAACCCATATGATAAGATAAGCCACTGCCTGCATTTCACATAACTAAACAAATAATATACAAATAACACCAGACATGAGCACAATATAGCATATAACTTGGGTCACAGGCCATGAAGTACATGAACAACTGAACAATCACTAGAACTGCTCTGAGAGTCACTTCATGAGCATTTTACCATATCTTTTGAGAAAAATATTGTCATGTCATACACAAACATAAATAGGTCTTCACAGCAACCCGTCAAAATAAAAGTTTGACTTAACTTGAGAAAAACACGACATAAATATGACTTAATGTAACAATACTACGACTGCTATGATGACTAATGAAAATAATAAAATGGAATCCAGACAATTACTGGAAAACAGAATTTGGTCAAAATAAAACTGAACGGGAGAAAAAAATCATAGGGCCTTAAAAATAACTTTTTGTTAAAACTTTTTAAAATTGCTGTTGAATATTGTAATTTTCATGATGTCAATTAATTAGGCATGCTTTTTGATTAATAACATTTTATTTAACTATTAATATAGAGTCTGGGAAAACATATACCTGGGAAAAAAATCCAGAAAAAAAAAGAATTTGGGGAAAAAAAGTCAAGCGGATTTCATAGGGCCATATCAACACTTATTTATGCCAAATATCTTTTTTTACAGTAGTTCTTGTGCGATCAGCTTCCAGTCCATGAAGCTGCTCCGGGACACAGTCAGTAAAAATGACATGCAGCTGAATCATCTGGTGTTTCTGCTGTCGAGTAGATCGATGGATCATCTGGTGTTTCTGCTGTTGAGTATATCGATGGATCATCTGGTCTATCTGCTGTTGAGTAGATCGATGGATCATCTGGTCTATCTGCTGTAATGTAGATGGTGGTGATGTCTCTGTTCTTGCACTGCAGCTTGTTGATTTCCTCATATGTGTGGTTGTTACAGTCAGATTCCTGCAAAATAACTCATGTTATCTTCCAAATATTCTTGTTTTTTTGCAGCTGATACATGTCGATCATAATAATCACTCACCTCTGCAGTGTGTTCATTCAAAGGAAGAAGCGCAACAGAGACTGTCAAAACATGAGGACAATCAATGTTACATTCAAACAGCAAACATTATACATTTACATTTAGTTCCTGGAGAAAATAACACTTAGTTCTGTGTGAGTGTGCGCTTAATCATATTTGGGGGATTTTTACCCAGAAGTGAGATAAACTTGACAAAACTTTATATTTTGGGGCAACTGTAATGTCCTTATTTGCGTGTGTGTGTGTGTGTGTGTGTGTGTGTGTGTGTGTGTGTGTGTGTGTGTGTGTGTGTGTGTGTGTGTGTGTGTGTGTGCATGTGAGTTTAGTTTCTAACTCTGACCTTGCGGTGAAAGTCCTGATTGTGTAACTCCTGATGATTTATTGCTTCTCTCCCTACACAATATCGTCAGCGCAGTGAGGAAGATGACCAGCATGATGACTAATCCCACAGAGACGTAGATGACAGATCCTGTGTGCAAGACATCACCTATTACACACATTTAATGTCCTTTAAACTTACTTATTGGTCAGGGATAGGCAATGTTGGTCCTGGAGTGCCGATGTCCTGCAGAGTTTAGCTAATAGCCTTCTAATGACTTGAATACAAATACTTTCGTTATATTTCATGTTTGCAACACGGAAATGTAGCCTACTGTCTAAGTACACTGTTTGTGAAGCTGTTTCAAACATAAAGCATATGATGAGCGCTGCTCTCTCTGGATCAGCGGCTGCGCTAAAGCAGGTTTAAATATTCCGATGTGATGTGATTACAAAGGTTTAATTGACTGCAGAATTGTAGCCCATGTCACATTTGTACCAGACCTTAAAAGTTACCTGGGCCCAGGCCCGGGCGCCCCCCCCCCCCCCCGGTTCTGTGACCAATGACACCAAAGGTGTTTTTTTTTTTAACTCAACCATCACGTAATGGAACGCACAGGATTTTGGGATATCAAAGGTTTCATTTTTCAGTTTTAGGATGCAGCCTATGCCACGCGAATCAGCGTGGTTGTGCTTGAAGATCATAATACCGCTTCAGCGCATGCGCCAACATTTTAACACACAACCGCGCCAAAGGCAGATTCTGATCAATGGCTATAGCGAAATAAATAGTCATCTGCATTATGATGTTTTTCTTAGCAAGTGGAAGGATGACAAATGTGCCAGCACCTTCACATAAAGCTTAAACAACAATGATTTTATAGACGGGCACGAAGACAGACCAACAACATCACTGAGTGACTTGGGTAAAGTTGGTTTTATATTCGCACATTCACACATTGCCGCAATCAATAACTTTCTAATTATATGTGCAATAAAGTTATTTTTTGCACATTCTTATTAGCAACATTATAGTCAACCAACTAATTTTTTTTCACTATTTATCAAAATGGGCAAGTATTGTTATAATGTCATATTTACTTGCGAATATCCGCTGAATTGTCCAATGTAGTATGGGTAACAAAGTAATTGAAAGCAGAAGTCTGAATGTGCCAATATAAAACAAACTTTACCCAAGTATGCAACATTTGAAAATTAATTAAAGCTCCCTGAAAAAAGTTATGGAGCAAAATTATAATGTTTATATCTGAGATGTAGTCTAGTCTAGACTATAACTATAAAGCTGCACACAATGGATTTACTCAAATACAAGGAGCTTGAATTCATACACTACTGTACTTGGTTATATTGCACCAAGTACATTGACGTGTGAGTGACATGCCTATGGTGGGTGCAGAAGCACATACATGTGCATATTACATAAAGGTACAATACACTAAAATACTTGGGTAAAGTTAGTTTTATATTGGCACATTCAGACTTCTACATTCAATTACTTTGTCAACCAACTACATTGGACATTCAGCGGACATTCGCAAGTAAATATGACATTACTCTCCCATATTGATCGATAGTGACAAAAAATGTAGTAGGTTGACAATGATGTTGGTGATTAGAATATGCAAAAAAATAACTTTATTGTACATATAATTAGAAAGTTATTGAACATGGACATGAGTGAATGTTGTGAATGTGCGAATATAAAACCAATTTTACCCAAATCACTAAAAGATATGACTTTGCGGTTTTGAAAATTTGGTTAGCTTATGGTAGTGGAGGCAGTCATGGCTCTAATGGACATACATTTTCAAATGTTGGACTTGTAATAACCCGAGGTTGTGGGTTTGAATCTCGGCTCCGGCAGGAATTGTCCACGACTGAGGTGAGACCCTTGAGCAAGGCAACAAACTCCCAACTTCTCCCCGGACGGCGCAGCATCGGCTGCCCACTGCTCCGGGTGTATGTGCACTTGGATGGGTTAAATGCAGAGAACACATTTCACTGCTGGTTATACGGCGTATAATTGTGTATGTGACAAATAAAGCTCACCCGAAGCTCATCTCATTATCCTCTAGTCAATTTTTTTTCATATCTTTGCTGATAATTGTGCTTTTCCTGCTTGTGTCCCTTGAAAATGTAATGAGTCAAGAAAGACAAGTCCAGATTTTCTCCAAAAATTGAAATGGAGGCTGAACCTGCAGATTGTGGATCGCAGTGATGTAAATGATGGACAATCTACCCAGAAATATTTTATTGAAACCAAAATTAGCATCTGCAATATGCATGTAATCAAAGCAATCTCCAGGCCAAAACAATGCCCTCATTAGTTATTATGAATATCAACTATTTATTTAATTGATGCTAAATAGCAAATTCAATTGTAACCGTAGTTGGGATTTGCATGGGCATGCAGGCTGTGCTTTGTTGTTGTTCTGCCTTGTCCTTAAGAAGGTGGATCTCAGATCAAGTGGTATCTGGGAATATTATTCAACTACAGCTTATAATTATTACATGATTAGTATTCTAAAGTCTTTTAAATAATCTTTACCAACTATGATTTAATACTCAATATACACTACTCACAAAAATGTATTTATGGAAAATGTAAAAAGTTCACTCTACAGTGAAATTATATCATGAAAGTAGGGTATTTAAGTAGAAGCATGTAGTGGTAATTTCTTCATCTCAAACAAACGGTAGTGGCTATACCACAACAAAAATGTAAATGTCACAATAGCTTGTCATGCTTGAGCATCCATTACAGTATGGCCATGATGTCTCAGGCTTTTCACAAATCGACTTATTGTCTGCTGAGGCATGGCATCCCACTCTTCTTGAAGAACTGCCCTCAGGTCACTGAGGTTCTGGGGTGCAGGGTTTCGACCCTCTGCACGACGATTCAGCTGATCCCATAGTTTTCTATTGGATTCACGTACCCCAGCCTCCAGCAGCCGTTCCCTGATGATGCTGCCTCAATGAGCTGGGGCATTAATGTCCATGAAGATGAAATCAGGCCTGTGTTGCTCATGATGACTCGATTATCCATGTTATTAAGTATTGGCTTGTCATAGTACCATTCACAAGGTGTAGGTCAGTTCTGTATTAACTAGTCACACCTGCCAAGACTGTTAGACCACCAACTCCAAAGGCTCATATATTGACAACAGTATTTAAGTGTAAACGTAATTCTGGGTCTAGTAAATCAATTTATTGTAATTATATTATAAAAAAACAAATTTTTACTAATTTCTTACAGATGCAGTGATCCAGACATTTCTTCACCGGGGGTCTTTTGGGGATGCAATAAACCAAAAACTAACCGAGCTGTGGGAATACAAAACTCTAGACCTTTAGCTGAACAACAACTGGCTGGTGTTCTGTTTAGTGTTTTGTATCAGTTATATATGTAATTGTTTATTTTTATTTATTTTTTAATGTGCAGCTCCATAAGATTAGTTTTTCTTCTATTTAAATAAAGACTGTTTAAATATATATGTTAATTTTTGTAGCTTATTGCTTCATTTAACATTTTAGGCTTAAGGCATGAAAAGCGCAATGCACTGCAACTTTGTAGATACATACAACCTGTATCAAAAATATATATATTTTTTAAATCAAAGATCACATATTAAAAGATTAAATATATGAAACCATATATTTCATAATTAAAATATGTCATATATTAGTGACATGTCATATATATGTAAATTATTTGCTATGCACGTTTCTAATTTGTATATAACACACAATTAAAAAATACATATATATCACGTATTAATAACTATATATATATTTCATATATGGCAATAAATGTATTATACATACATAACGATATATTTTTGGTATGGGGTTAATATATGTCAATATATAAAATTGTCCCATTTTGTAATATGATTCATATATGAATAGGGCATTTATAAAACACGTATTGGGTATTTCGTATATGCACATATATTACATATCTGTTTGGGTCATCACATTGATGAACTGATGAACTGACCTGTCGAGGAGCTGTGCTGATCTGTGATTGTTTCTTTTCTTTCTGTGATTGTTGAGGAGTTGTGTTGATCTGTGATTGTTTCTTTTCTGTCTGTGATTGTGATGCTGCTGGATCTTAGATTCTGCTCTGATATATTGAAATATGACCGTGTGTTTGTGAAAGGGTTGATGGTTGGAACCTCATTAGTCTTATTATCTAAAAGGGGATAGAAAAGATCAAAATATCAGTTATTTTGATAGACAGACATACATTTTATTTAAAAATGCATATTTCCATCCATTTAATCTGTTTTAGTACTGTGCTGTATTGCATGAATAAACCCCCTTAACTGTGGTAAGATCACTATAATAAACAACTAGTGGTGTATTGCTGTATTTCATATTCTACACGTTCACATTTAAGCAAGCAGCTTACAAGACTAAATGATCACTGATCTTATAGATTAAAACTGAGTGATCTCAGCTTATTTATATGCAGTTAATATTAACAACAGGTAATAAAAAATCACTCACCATGTTTAACCAGCAACATAATCTCTGAATAGACATCAGGTAAAGTCCTCTCCACAGCACACCAGTATTGTCCCGCATCCTCTGATCTCAGATCAGTGATGCTGACGGTGAAAACTCTGGCTGTCGTGTTATCAGTCAGAGAGAATCTCTCGTCTTTAGCTGGAGATCCTGATTTAATCATGATGATTCTATTTACAACATATTTACACTCGCCTTTACAAAAATACTTTGAATATGATTCATATCCAGCTTCATATCTGCATCTGATGTCAAGTCTCTCTCCTCTGTGTCCTGTGACTGTTTCTGGAGCAGCAACAACAACTGAAAACAGAAACATCATCATATACAGCTGTTATGTGTGAGCAAGATCATTTGTCAGACCAGAATACTAACTTATACAAATATAATTCATATCAAAGCAATCATCATGCGACAACAGAGTTAAAGAAAATTAAAAAAGTCAAGCTCGTCACATCAGACCTGATAGTCTTAAACTCACCTTCACAGATGCTGGAAAAGACAAACAGAGCGACCCACATGCTGAACATTTACATATAAGACTAAATTCAGCGTCTGCAAACCTTCCAGTCTTTCTCTTCCGTGCTGAGTTAAAAAATCATCTGGTATCAGCAACTATCTTTAACATTTCCTTCCCCTTTTCTGTATCTCTGACCACATCCACTCTTCAGCACATCGTCAGAGAGCACATTATTAACTCGGACAAACAGCACATGCTTTTCTTATATTACTAATCTAAACAGACTCATAATACACAAGTGTTTATTTAAATCAAGATTTCAAGTGGTAACTGGTCAAAGAAGAGCACAATTCAGCTGAACAAGACCATACATTGACAGTGAAACAACAGTTTAAGAGCCTTTTATGAGTTCACTGTCCGTTTGCAGGTGATGTCGGTCAAACTGAGTCAATTTAGATGGAGATGTTCTGTAATATGAGTGACAGGAGCATGTTGAATCTTTGTGTAGTGTTTCACGTCACCTGTAGAGGGAGCGATGCGGCTCTCTGAACTGCACTCAGAGCAGGGTTGCCAAGTCTGTTTTCTCCCCGTGTAACTGTGCTATTTTTTATTTCTGCAGGTTGATTTTATTCCATGTGGGTTAAAGGTTTACATAATGCACACATGATATATGAATGGAATGCTTCTATTGAAATAGTTCACCATGTAATATTATTCCAGTGATACAACTGTGCTAGATGACGAGACAGATCAAGAAGAGTTTTGTGAGGACTGGTATGAAGCGCCTTTGTGAAATCAGGCTGATTTCATGATTATTACTCCTATAAAATGGTTTCTAGGTATAAATGTGTGTAATATATTTAGTCCGATCTGGCAACCCAGACTATCTCAACATAGTTACAGGATCTAAGCTAAACAGACTTAGAGAAGAGTAATTTACCTTTTTATCGACTCATTTATTTCACTTTACATGAGGCGTGCTAGTTACAAAGAAGATTGAAGTTCACATAATTCATTTTTGCATTTATTTAACTTTTCATGTTAGCAAGATTAAAGTTATTACAAATGTATTAAGATCCTACAAACTTTATACATCATATACTTTAGTTAAAGTCTGTTTTGTCAGAAATGTGTCAAAAACATATTTTTTAAACAACGTTTTTATTATTCATGTTTGATCACTGAATATATCGGTCCGTCGTTTGTCTTGATGTTTTGTGGTTGTGTCACTGTTGAGTAGATCAGTTCTGTTCTGCTGTCTGTTGTTGCTTCAGGAGACTTCATATTGGCATAATAATCACAGTCTGTATCTGTCACCTGATTGGTTGAGTGGATGCGACTGGGGTTTGAATCAGGCTGCTGATTGGTTACTGTGGCATAAACAGTAGAGTCTTGTGGGCGGGTGTTGAGGTGTGATGCTGGCGTCTGATTGGACGAAGATGTTGTAGTGATGACATCAGATGGTCCAGGGTCACTGTTTGAGATCTCAAACATGTCGACACTCTGAAAAACAACAAAATATAAATCAATAATTTACTAGTTCAAATTAATAATACTGGAAATAATTTCTGATGTTCTACAGGTAAAGATTTAATCACCCACCTCTGTATTGTGCTGCACACTTTGCTGAAATAAAGCTGAAGAGACGACGGAAATAGAGAAAAGATAAATCAACCCAAACACTTAAAAAGGACTTTAGATCCACAACTAAACTGTTACCTGTCCCAGATTTCCTCTTCCTCTTTTTCAGGATGAGGAACGTTCCAGAACACAGAACCAGAACCAGCAGAACCAAACCCAGACCGCCAGCGACAGAAGACAGATCTGAACACAACATTAAACACAAAACAACACAGCACTGATTCTGGTTATACTGTTAAATAAATAACCTCTTAAAAATGTTTAAAAATAATTTGGATTATTGTAATATTCAGAATATTTGAAACATATTGTTGATATTTTCTGTAACTGAAGTGAAAGCGCGATGGTGAACCTCAACACTTCTGAGGAAAACACTTTAACCACATGACATCTGATGTGTTCATCGCTTTGATCAGGTTCATCATGAGCTACAAGAGTTAACATGTGTCTCCTCAAATGTTCAAAACCAATCGCTTTTCTCCAAAATATCTCATTCTATATAGTCATTGAGGGCACTGTTGCATCATGGGTAGTGTAGTTTGTGTTTTACTATGGTTTAGCTGATTGAGTTGAACTACAATACTTCCTGTTCTTGCTGTTTCACTCTCTTTTTGAGAGTCAGTGACAGAGAGAAAACATCAGCGAAACATGAACATGCGGTAAGAACATCTAAATGAAGCATACATGTACACACACAGACCGCTCGTATCATTTTGTGAAGATGAACATAATTTTCTGTTGAAGACAGTTTCTTATCTAAAGCAACATAAAACAACAAGGAAGCAAATATCTGGAGACTGAACCTTCAGTCCTCAACACAGATGTGGATTTCAGACCCTGCATCTACAGTAAGACATTAAACACACGTTTAATCTCAAAAGAGTCATCTAATATATATTGGAAGCACAATATTCAAATATTTAAGATATGCAGTGACAGACAGATGAACTGACCTGTCGAGGAGCTGTGCTGATCTGTGATTGTTTCTTTTCTTTCTGTGATTGTGATGCTGGAGGATCGTGGATTTGTCTCTGTTGTGCTGAAATATGACGCTGTGTTTGAAAAAGAGCTGATAGTCGAAAGTCCTGTGATCTTGTTATCTGATGGATGACAGAAAATATCAACTTAACGACACTGAATCTAATTTTCACACTCATTTTCATATACATATACATATTATCGTTCATGTAATCTCTGGCTAGATGATGTATGTTATACTGAACACACTAGTCTATATATAAGTCGAAGCAGCAGAGGTTGGACCAAGTCATTGTTTTGCAAGTCAGAAGTAAGTCTCGAGACAGATAAGTCCCAAGTCAAGTCCTGAGTCAAAATAGACAAGTCCAAGTCGAGTTCAACTTTTAGCTTCAAGTCTTAAACAATTAAATATTACTCTTTACCCAAATTAATTTCTCTGTATGAATTACCATATAACATGTATAGTCATTTATGTCAGGGGTAGAAAATGAGTAGAATATGTTTAATTCCATGTGAGATGGGTGCCCTTAGAAAAACTACTCCAGTTCAGTTTAGGGATTGTGCCAAAATAGGACAAGCATTGAAGAAAAGATTTATATTAGTAACAGAATAGAAAAGACAACAGAATTTCATAGAAATAACAGCTGGTATACACTGCATGTGTGCGTAAGAAGAATATATGCTTCTAGGTGTTATATTTTAGTCAATGAGCCATTATTTGGAACCTCAATGAAACAGATTTAAAAAGAAAAAGAAAGAACTGTTTTGAAATAATTAGAAGAAATAACTGCTACCATACTTTACATGTGAGAGGAAACATGCAATATGTATCATCCATAATAGATGCAGACAAACTCATGAAGTCATTCATAAATACTGTGCCACCATTCTTTATAACTAAGAGTAACAAAGACTAAATGTTGTACGTTAAATGTTAAGTTTATAATATTTATAGTTGATCGCCAAATATAGAGGCTGTGTGCGCTATACAGACTGATTTACAACACGGGAATTCAATTATTTATCCCCAAATACATAAAAGTGAAATGAGTGCCTGGTGAAGAGGGAGAAAATATAGACTACAAATCATTTTGTGAAAGAAACACTTCAAGTTATATTTTAAATGATCATTAGGCCAATTGCTACTTTTTTCCCTTCAGATTATAGCTAAATTGTTTGCTATGATTAATTTTAAATCTAGCTTTAAGGTTATCTAATAATTATTATAAAACGGTTAGTCCCATTCCTCGATTCTGATTGGCCAGCAGTTGTATTTTAATCAATGATACAGCACGGCTATGACCACTTCACCCAACCGTTCTGTGCATCACTGAGCAACATACATTATAAATAGCAAGAAAACTGTTTAATGTATTATGTTTTTCAACAGAATTAACTGTGCTATTTATTTTATGACCTATGAGTGACCTGTGCTGGCGTTATGTTGTATCTTTCATCTTTATTTTTGAGACCCTGCCCTTCCCCGTCTAAATAAACTCTTCTCAGATGTGGTGATGTGTATGCGACGCACGTCTGAGTGAAAGACTACAGTTTCTGAAGTAAAGAGAGGGGATATTACTGAATGTATTAGTTTTCTGTTTCAGGTATGAATCTGTATGTCCATCAGTTTACACTGTATGACGCTTGCAAACTCGCGCTGTGCCGCAAATCGGTCTGTTATAAAATTAAAACATGCTGAGAGATAAGCAGTTGTATATGTGTTAGAAAATATAATATAGCCTATGGTGTTTCAATAATAAATGACACAGCGGATGATAAGAGCTCCTATTCTCTGTTTTTATTTAAGCTCCTTTAGATGAGGCATGTTCAGAACACTCTCTTGCGTTTATTGTTGCTGTCAGGAACGATTCTTTAGCGGAAGAACAGCATTTAATGAACTTGCTTCAAAAAAGTAACATTTCAATACATTACATTTTTGGGTTTTAATATTTGTTATTGTGTGTTAACTGTTTTATAAAAGCAATAAGGTACGAGAGACCGTGATATATTGTGAATGAATCACGGCTGAAGGGGTTGCAGGCACTCTGATTTGCTTCGTACCTAACAACGCCCTTCAGCCGTGATTTATTCACGATACAGCATGGCCTCTCGTACCTTATTGCTTACTTTTGCACCACACTTTAAATCTTCAAAAATCAGCTGGTTTACATTTTAACCCATCATTTTGATTATCATTTTTAGGTAATATTTAAGATTAACTTTAATCCTGTTGCACCATAAATTTAAACTAAGATTTAAATCAAACCTTAACAAACAAAATAAATGAGGAATATGTTTAGCATTTAACAGCAACGGTCACAGTGATGATGAGGCGAGCACCAGTGATCGCGACCACACCTCTCGTTTCTCATGTGTCTTCTGGGCGGTGATCAAATGGGATAGCTACTAGATGAATCATGTACTTTTGACCCCTTATCTCAGTTATTTTGTCACAAGTTATGCTATTACTCCATTCATTTATACTAGCATATACTTTAGTCCTATATCAAGCGCTCCCTGAACACAGTCTCTGGGTTATTGCCAGTCAAGCGCAAGCACGCTGCACCCGTCTAGAGTGAAAACGACGCTGATCTGATCATAAAGTCTTTCCGAGTCGCAGGGCTCAAGTCCAAGTCAAGTCTCAAGTCATGTGACTCGAGTCCACACCCCTGCTAAGCAGACAACCAACTCAACAGTCGACTTACAAGATGTAATGACTTGGTCATTCACTCACACTTTCGAATAAAATTAATCACTTACTTTGTTTAACCAGCAACATAATCTCTGAATAGACATCAGTGATTAAAATCCTCTCCACAGCACACCAGTATTGTCCCGCATCCTCTGATCTCAGATCAGTGATGCTGACGGTGAAAACTCTGGCCGTCGTGTCGTCAGTCAGAGAGAATCTCTCGTCTTTAGCTGGAGATCCTGATTTAATCATGATGTTTCTATTTACAACATATTTACACTCGCCTTTACACAAATACTTTGAATATGATTCATATCCAGCTTCATATCTGCATCTGATGTCAACTTTCTCTCCTCTGTGTCCTGTGACTGTTTCTGGAGCACCAACAACAACTGAAAACAGAAACATCGTTATACAGAGTTATATATCATAAAGACCTGAATAATCATGTACAAATATAATCAAGGAGATGAAGTAATAAAAAGAACATGTCAAACTCTGTAGAAATGACCTCCGTGTCTTTACTCACCCGTACAGATGCTGGAAAAGACGAGCAGAACGACACACATGCTGAACATTTTACTTTAATATGAGACCAAATTCTGTGACAAACGTTACAGTCTTTCTCTTCCGTGCTGAGAGAAGATTTGCAGCATCATATTTCCTTCCCCATTCTGTCTCTGACCACATTCAGCTTTACTTACATCATGGAGCCAGGACAACTGTCTCTCTCTGAACGTGAGCAAAACTAAAGAGCTGATTGTCAACTTCAGGAAGAGACAGCAGCGGCCCTACACTCCTCTTATGATCAGTGGGACCCCTGTGGAGAGGGTGAGTAGTTTCAAGTACCTCGGTGTAAACATCTCCGAGGACCTGACTTGGACTACACACATTCAAACACAGGTTAAGAAAGCCAGGCAAAGACTGTACCATCTGCGACAGCTGAGGAAATTCAGGGTCTCACCAGCTATCCTGAAAACTTTCTATTCAGGGGCCATAGAAAGTGTATTAACTCAACATATCTCAGTGTGGTATAGTAACGCCACAAACCAGGACTGCAAAGCTCTACAGAGAGTCGTGCGCTTAGCTGAGCGCATCTCAGGGTCTACTCTCCCCTCTCTGCAGGACATCTACTTCAAACGCTGTAAAAGCAGAGCTGCTAAAATCATCAAGGACTCGAATCACCCCGGTAACCATCATTTCTGTTTACTGCATCTGGCAAGCGCTTCAGGAGCATGATGGCAAAAACTGAGAGACTGAGGAGAAGATTCTTCCCTCAGGCCATCAGGCTCCTAAACACAAACCCAGACTCATAAACACTTACAAGATTGTTAACTGTAAATATTCTCATCACCCGTATTGCTGCTTTGTGTACATACCCCGAACAACACGTCTGCACATCCCTCTTATTCATATTACTATTTATTAAGTCCCAGTACACTGTTTTTTGCACATCTTATTGTTTTGCACTTTTTATTTCATTGCACATTTTACTCTTATTTCTCTTTTTTACCATATATATGCTCTTGTGTGGTGTTACTTATATAATTTTGTATTTTATTATTTTGCACTGTCCACTGAGCGGACCTGATTTGATTTACATTTCACTTCTGATTATACCCTGTATAATTTATTATGTGACAAATAAAGAAACATTGACCTTGACCTTGATGTCATCTTCACAATGACACCAATCTAAACAACACACTACTTACATGTCATTTTTATCAATATCAAGATTTTAGCTTCTGTAACTGGTCTTAGTTTAAGTTAATCTTCAACATTGTTGGTTCATTTTTAATGAATTCACCATAAGTTTGCAGCTGTTCCCCTTCATGGGAACTCGAACTGCGTCCCCTAGGGGTCGCTACGGGGAACGCCCTCAGCGTGACTCGGTCTGAAGATACATATGAAAAAACACACCTGTTGGCCGGCGACAGCCCATGACGTCACTACCGGCGTACCACAATATAAGTGCCGCCGGGAGGATACATCATCAGCTTTTTCGTCTTCACTGACTGATTTGTTTGAAGCGTGCAAAGTGAATACTGGTAAGAGTACAGTTTTCTTTCTACTATGGCGAGCACTAGCAAGGCGTTTAGGAAGTGTGTGAATCCGTGTCCTCGCTATTTGACACCCGATGACACACACGACTGTTGCGTCTTTTGTTTGGGCATAGAGCACGCGCGCGATGCCTTTGAGGGGGCGGTTTGCGTGCATTGTGAGCGGCTCCCTATGAGGACGCTCCGCTCTCGCCTGTCCCTCTTTTCGAGGAAAGAGGGACAGCCATCTGCTTCCCGCGATTTAAGTCCCACCGCTGCCGAGGCACGGAGGAGAATGAAATCGTGGGGCTCGCAGGTGGATCTAGCCGATGAGTTTGAGGGGGAGCTTTCCCTTTCGCACGAGTCGGCGAAGTACGAGAGCGAGCCGCTAGATTATGATGATGTAATCTCTCTGACATCATCTGATCCGGCGGCTAGTGCTCTACTGGGTTGTGCCCAGGAAGAGCAGGAGATGTCTGAGAGTGAGGATGTTGAGACTGAACTCTCTCAGGACTCCTGCCCTGCGTACGTAGAGCTGTTGGATGTTATGGAACGCGCCGCGGCAAGGCTTGACTTGCCGTGGGAGCGAACCAAAATGGCGGCGCCGCGAGGACGCCTCGACGAGCGTTTTCTTCCTGGCCATAAAACCCCAGCTCAAGTGAACCTTCCATTTCTTCCTGATCTCCATACGGAGGTTGAGAAGGAATGGAAAAAGCCATTTTCCGCTCGCATCCACAAGTTCCAGCATAACAGTTATGCTAACATTGCAGGGATGCGTGAAAACGGCTATGAGAGGATGCCCCCGGTAGAAGAGACGCTAGCTAGCTATCTCTCTATGGGGGAGACACCCTCTCTGAAGGTTCCCTCCTTGCCATCCTTGCCCCTTCAGGCTACATCACGCTTGAATGGCAGGGCGTACGCAGCAGCGGGTCAGGCAGTCGCTTCGTTGCACACCATGGCGGTGCTTCAGGCGTACCAGGCGGACCTGCTGAAGGACCTGGATAGCGGTCAGGGCTTGTCACCTGACGAGGTAGCCGAGCTGCGCCGCACCACAGATTTAGCCCTCCGTGCCACCAAGCAGGCTGCCTCTGCTATGGGCAGGTCTATGGCAGCCATGGTGGTAACGGAGAGGCATCTGTGGGTGAATCTGGCAGACCTCGAGAAGAAAGAGAAGGGCTTTCTTCTCGACGCTCCGATCTCGCCCTCCCAGCTTTTCGGTGCCTCCGTCGAGACGGTGGTCGAGAAGTTTAGGGAGGCGAGGGCGCGCTCAGCTGCCTTCAAAACCTTCATTCCAAGAAGGTCCAGGTCCGAGCCCGAACAAAGCGGGGGTCCTGGTCCATCCTGGTCTGAGGGCCAGAGACGGGCGCAGAAGGCTAGTGTCGCGACTCGTGCCCCTCCCCCACCTGCGGGTAGGGGTAGAGGGAGGTACTGGTCAAAGAAAGGTAAGAGGCAAGACCTGAGGGAGGTGATCCAGACGAAGCGCTCTCAAAGAGGCTCTCGTCTGGACCAGAGTAAAAAATAATATCTACTCCCCTCCCTCGGGGAGGGTTCTACCATCGACCCTTAGCTTCCCTCCTTAATTCCCCTGCAAACCACCATCTACCCCACCGGAACCGAGGTCAGGTGGGAGCCTAAGAACTGCAGTCAGGCTGGACCTATGATGATTCAGGCAGGTTCTGTATTCTCGAACTGCCTTACTGATGGTCTGGACGTGAGTCCCCTCGGAGGTTTCTGCGGATCCTCCTGGATCTTCAGTCATTCTGGTCACCACTGCAAGGGTTCTGAGCGGCTGAGTGTCTTTTCATTCTGAGGAATGAGTTCTCCACTCTCCAGAGCTCGTTATAGGTAGAGCTAGCATTGCTCCCCTCGTTAGAGGGTCACCTTTGAGCATGCCGCTCCCTGCGGAGCGTCTGAGTTCCCACTCATTCTGAGGAATGAGTTCTCCGCTCGTCAGAGCTCTGTGATAGGTCGCTCTCCTTGCGGGTCGAGCTAGCATTGCTCCCCTCACTATAGAGGGTTATCTATGAGCATGCCGCTCCCTGCTGAGCGTCTGAGTTCCTTCTCATTCTGAGGAATGAGTTCTCCGCTCTCCAGAGCTCGTTATAGGTAGAGCCAGCATTACTCCCCTCATTAGAGGGTTACCTATGAGTATGCCGCTCCCTTCGGAGCGTCTGAATGTCCACTCATTCCGAGGAATGAGTGTTCCGCTTCCCAGAGCTCGCTGTTGGTGGAGCCAGCATTGCTCTCCTCACCCAGAGGGCCACCTATGAGCATGCCGCTCCCTTCTGAGCGGCGGAGTTCCCTCTCATTCTGAGGAATGAGTTCCCCGCTCTCCAGAGCTCATGGTTGGGCTCGACGCTCCCCTCTGAGCGGCGGAGTGTCTTCTCATTCTGAGGAATGAGTTCTCCGTTCCTCAGAGCTCTATGATAAGTCGCTCTCCCTGCTGGTCGAGCTAGCATTGCTCCCCTCACTATAGAGGGTTATCTATGAGCATGCCGCTCCCTGCTGAGCGGGGAGTTTCCCTCTCATTCTGAGGAATGAGTTCCCCGCTCTCCAGAGCTCATGATGGGGCTTGCCGCTCCCTTCTGAGCGGCGGAGTGCCTTCTCATTCTGAGGAATGAGTTCTCCACTCTCCAGAGCTCGTTATAGGTCTCACTCTGAGGAGTGAGTTCTCCGCTCTAGAGCTCCTCATTGGTAGCTGAGTTCCTCTCATTCCGAGGAGTGAGTTCTCCGCTCTCCAGAGCTCGCCGTCGGTAGAGCTAGCACTGCTCCCCTCAACCAGAGGGTCACCTATGAGCATGCCGCTCCCGTCTGAGCGTCCGAGTTTCTCCGCCCCCCAGAGCTCTGTGATAGGTCGCTCGCCTGTTGGTCGAGCCAGCATTGCTCCCCTCAACCAGAGGGTCATCTATGAGCGTGCCGCTCCCTTCTGAGCATCTGAGTTCCCTCTCACTCCGAGGAATGAGTAGTTCTCCGCTCCAAGGCATAGAACGTTCTAATAAGTGCACACGCAAGACTTTGGGCACTTTTCTAAAATCCACTTAGTGGTAAGTCCGCACATTAAAGATTCTGCGTTCTTTCTAAAAATCCCGTAAGGGTAGGGTTACGCGCACTGCTTCGTGCCCTTTTTTGAGCTGGTTAAAGCCCCGGTTTGTGCCTTGGGCCCCGCTCCCCTGTCCCATATATGTTGGGTCCAAAAAAAAGGGAAAGGGGGTGTACACTACCAAGAGGTCTGTTGAGACAGTTCCCTCAGTAAGCTTGGGAGAGCAGGTGGTAACCCCTGAGTGATCGGCCAGGACCTGGTGAGCCAGGTGCCTGGCCATATCCCCTTGAAGGAATCTTTTCTGATTCCAAGACCTTGAGCTCTACCCTAGGCCCGGTAATCCCGGCGCCTAACAGGTAAGTACTAGGGTACGCAGCTCGGGCCTTTGGCCGAAGGGGATAATATCACTGACAGCATCAGCCGTCCCGGGGGAAACTTCCTTAAGCCGGGTATAGTTGGCTTAGTGCTCGCCTTTTTTGCGAAATTGGCTTGCATTCCCCTCAGCATGGTGAAGTGGGTATAACGTTCCCCGTAGCGACCCCTAGGGGACGCAGTTCGAGTTCCCATGAAGGGGAACGTCTCAGGTTACGTATGTAACCATGGTTCCCCGAGTGGGGAACGAGACACTGCGTCCCCTGGGCTTTGAGCCATGCTTCGGACGCAAGCTTCAGACGAAGAAGCTGATGATGTATCCTCCCGGCGGCACTTATATTGTGGTACGCCGGTAGTGACGTCATGGGCTGTCGCCGGCCAACAGGTGTGTTTTTTCATATGTATCTTCAGACCGAGTCACGCTGAGGGCGTTCCCCGTAGCGACCCCTAGGGGACGCAGTGTCTCGTTCCCCACTCGGGGAACCATGGTTACATACGTAACCTGAGACGATTTCAGTCAAAGGTAAGTCATCATTGATCATGTATTACATAATAAGAGTCACAGATGTGTGTCGAAGCTGTGCATTATCACACATAACCTGTAGAGGGCGATATATTGCTCAGGGTATCTTATTGAACTGTGGATGAGGTGTACTGTTTACAAAGAATCACAGCTTTTTCATATTTGATTTTCACAAGTTTGCATCATGTTTTATTTTTAGTGACATTTCTTGTTAGTAACATTATACAGTTTATACAATATTAATAAAAACTCAGAAAACGGTCAAAATATTAATTAATTTAAAAATAGGTCACTTGTACCACCATTTTTTTTTACATTGAGCAGAAGTTTTGACAGTCTTTTTTATTATTTATGTTTGATCACTGAATATATTTGTCCGTCATTTGTCTTGATGTTTTGTGGTTGTGTCACTGTTGCGTAGATCAGCTCTATTCTGCTGTCAGTTGTTGGTTGAGGAGACTTCATATTGGCATAATAATCACAGTCTGTCTCTGTCACCTGATTGGCTGAGTGAGTGCCTCTGGGGTTTGAATCAGGCTGCTGATTGGTTACTGTGGCATAAACAGCAGAGTCTTGTGGGCGGGTGTTGAGGTGTGATGCTGGCGTCTGATTGGACGAAGATGTTGTAGCGATGACATCACTGTTTGGAATCACCTCATACATACGCTCAGACTGAAAAACAGCATGTACAGCATGATTTACTAGTTTTTTTAAAGATATTATTCACTGCTCATCAATAAACAATAATGTAACATGTATTTCTGATCATCTACAGGTAAAGATTTGATCACCAACCTCTGTATTGTGCTGCACATTTTGCTGAAATAAAACTGAAGAGACCACGAAAAGAGAGAAAAGTCAAAGCAACTCAAACACTTAAAATAGGACTTTATAACCACAAATAAATAGTTACCTGTCCCAGATTTCCTCTTCCTCTTTTTCAGGATGAGGAACGTTCCGGAACACAGAACCAGAACCAGCAGAACCGAACCCAGACCGCCAGCGACAGAAGACAGATCTGA